>LOJH01000989.1:6317-38955 GCA_001685095.1 Ellobius talpinus | reverse complement strand
ACCTTTGGAAGAGCAGGCAATGCTCTTAACCTCTGAGCCATCTCCCCAGCCCCAGGTGAGTATTTCTATGAGCAGCACCTAGGGCTCTGAGATTGGACAGATACTCTAAATATTCCCTGGCTGTGGTCAAGGATTGCCCATAGGCTGTCACCAAGGACACAGGGTTGATGTAGAGGCAGCCAGGACCCAGGTAGGAGTGAGGGACTACCTGTGCAAATGCAGACACGCCAAGAAAGTGGGCCCTGCTGTCTTTTCACAGTCATGGGACTATGAAAGTCCAGCATGAACAAAATCAGATCTTTAGAAAGGGTGTCCTACCCCCGCCCCCCCAGAACCCAAAGGTTTCTCTGAATCGTCCTTGAGATGCAGTCTGAGGCTGTGTCTCTGTTCCTGCCTTGGTTGACATCAGCTTACCAACTCAAGGGTAGAGTGTGGGTGATGACCAAAGCCTTCTGCCACCTCGGCGCTGTGTGTGTACTTGTTTGTGTAGATAGCGTAGGGATCGAATAAAACATACTTGGAGCTCTGACTGTAAACTAGAGCATCCAACACACTGGAAGATGATTAATGTGAGAAGTAATTGCTTTTATATTATTTGCTTATCAATAGTGCTATATTTCCTCCATCTCATCCCTCTTTTAGAAACAGGTAAGAACAGCTTAAAAAAATACATGTGTTCCCACCATAGACAATAAAGCTGCTCTCATGGAACATGAGACATTGCCAACTTTACATGTTCCCTGCACTGGGTCCTGGAGCAGGAGTGGCTTTCCAGCCCTGACACAAGGGTTTTCAGCAAAGCTGGGAGAAGAGGCACTCGCAGTGAATTGACGAGTGGAAACCTGGCCACGGTAAGGGCCTAAGCCTTGTGTGCTAACCTGTGACATGAGGGAAGGGTGGCATCCTGGCTTCACAGCCTCCCTGTGGGATGCCTCAGGGCTTCATTTAAGACCAAGCTTAGTTCATAGGGTGCTCGAAGCCTGATTAGCCAACAGGCTCTGTTAGTGTGGCTAAAGTGGTCCCTGCTGACTTCCTTGGTATGCTTGGGCATGTATGGAAAGCTACACTTCTAGGGGACCAGGGAGAAGGTGGTGACCATTCAGAGGTGGCAGATACAGCAGGTTTGGGCAATGCAGTTCTATGAAGGAGACCCTGAGGGTCATGGATGAGGAGCTTGGGCCAAGAATTTGGTTCCCCAAAAGCCACCCCAATGCCTCTGGGACTGAGGTGAACACCACTTAGGGACTACAAGGTAAAAGTGACAAGGCAGACTTGAGGTTCTCAGAGAGCTGGGCAGAAAATGATAGGTCAGAGAATAGGCTGTCTGGGGAAGTGAGGAGCACACAGTGAGATCTTTAATGGTATCCATTTGAGGTAGGGTAGGGTCAAGTCCTGTGAAGATCCTCTGAGGGCAGAGTGTGACATAGGAAGCCATAAAGGAGGCCTTAAGGTTCTGAGAGACCCTATATAGTGGGTTCTTGAGCATCTCCTGATGCCTCCCTCTCAGAGGGACAGGATGCTGTAGAGAGATGCTGGTTGTCATGGAGCAGAGAACTATAAGGTCCAGAGGACACGGAGCGCACATGACTATGAAGGGTAAAGCAGGCTGGGTAGTACAGGGATGGAGAAGAGCTAAAATCTGCAGAACTCCGAGGCCTTAATTCAGCCCATGCATTGAGAACTGTGTGTTGGCCAAGGCTGATGGGATTTCCCAAGACATGGAAGCTTTCTCTCAGGGGAAGAGGGAGAGAGGTAGAGGGGAGAGGAAAGACAAGGTGGAGAAGTGGGAAATGACAGTGATGACTTCCACCTGTAGCCCATTAACTCTCCGTGGCCAACTGTCACCCATGGTACCCAGTTTCTTAAAACTGGGGTACTCAGCAGAACTCTAGGCAGGAAGGACTGATGCTTCAAGCAAGGGCTGCAGCCCTGCCACCCACTCCCTAACACCTGGATCCTAGGCCAGCCAAGTCTCAGATGGTCTGGTGTTTCTATAACACGTGTGGCTAGCCAGCTCTGGGAATTGGGGCTTTATGGGCCAGGACCAGGAGGGATGGGTGGGCCATGATTCTTGCTGTGATGTCTCATTTGCTGGGAATCTGGGGTTTTCTGGTACACTCCGTGGGGCTACCTAACTCAAAGGGCAAGAGGATCTGGGGGATGGGAAAGCTGACAAGAGAAAGAGGAGCGAAGAGAGCTGGGTACTTACAGCAGGAAGAGATGGGCACACTGATGGCCAGGATGACCCAGGCAATATCCATCTTGCTCAAACAGATGGTGGCTCTGTGCTGGGGCTTGTCCCCTTCAGCCACATGGGAGATGTTGCCCACTGTTCCTGGCTTCCATGTCCCAGCAGGGACCAGGCGGTTGAGGAAGTTGCCTGTGGCTGTGGACAGCACTGTGGAAAGAGGTCTCGGCCCTCTGTTGGTTGTTGTGGGGGAGGCCCCAGCCTTCTCCTCAACTGGAGAAACAGTGCTTTCTGAGACCCCAGAGGGCCAGGTTGGGGCCTGAGGGGTTGCTGATGCTCCCTGAGGGATGCCCTGGGAAGGGACTGAGACACTGGCATCAAAGGCAGCCTGGGTGGGCCCCGTGGCAGCCGTGGAGACCCCAGAGCTGGCAGACAGGGGTCTGTCAGTGTCAGGGGTGACAGCAAGCCAAGAGTCACTGTGGCTAGGGCTGTCGTGCACGTCACCATGAGGGCGCTGAGAAGGCACTGGGGCAGGCTGTGTACTGGCAGGGACAATTGAGGCTGCTGTGGCATCTGGTTCCCCTGCTGGGCTGGTAGATGTGGGGCCACTCCCCTGGTTGGCTCTGATAAGGCCTGGCTTGTCCTTCACAGGTACCAGGGTTGTGGGAGGAACCCACAAGGTGCTTCTGGGTGCTGTGGCTGGAGACATGGTCTGGGGCTGTGGTGAAGAGGAGTAGCCCCAGAGTGGGGTCCTGGTGGTAAGAGCAGAGGGGTCTGGCTCCACAGACCCCGAAAAGTTACCCTTGTAGATCTGGAAAATTTTCCCCAGAGGACGCTTCTGCCCCAGGTGTGTTGAGCTCTGATTTCGTCCCCTCTGGCCTTCCTTCCTTGCTGAGTGGCCACTGGGTACAGGTAGGATAGGACGAGATGAACCACCAGCCCCCTTCCTGGAAGAGCCTGGGGGTCTGGGGGGCCTACGAGTGGTGGCCCTTGGGGACACTGTGGGGCGGTTGGTGGTTCCTGCTGGCTTTGTTGGTAGGATGGTGGGGGCATCATCCCCTGGGGGGCGGCCCTCTGAGTGGGAGGATGTGGTTGCCATGGCAGCTGGAGGGGAACCTGTGGGCAGAGGGCTTTCAGGATGGGGGATGGCAGCTGTCACAACAGTGGATGTGGTGTCTGTAGGAGGCTGCCTTTCTGGATGAAACGCTGTTGTTTCCATAGTAGCGGCAGCCTGCGAGGTGCGTCCATCAGGTTTAGGGTTCAGTGTCACCACGGAGGAGAGTCTGGTAGAGCTGTGAGGTGCTGTCACCATGGTGCCTGGGGGGCTGCCTGAGGGAAGAGTCTGCAAAGATTCCCTGGGAGATGGTTCCTGGACGGCGAGTACCAGTGCTTTGGTCAGTGCCAAGGTCAGGAGAAAGCCTGGATGGGGAGAAAGAGGAGAGCAGTGAGGAACAAAGGTGTTACTCACAGCCAGGCCATCCTCACTGAGGACTCGGAGGAAGCCCTGGGGATGCAGGAAGGCTATCTGGAGCATTCCTCAGGCCACACTGGCACCCTGGCACTCAGACATAAGAACTGCATGTACAGCTGGGGATGTCTCCACAGAGGGAGGAAGGGTGCTACTTATCACAAAAGACAGCAGCACCAGGTGATCCTGAGGCAATCAGACCATCCAATCCCACCCTTTCTCTAATTCCCACCAGCCCTCTACCTCAGTACACTGTCTTGGAAGGGGAGTGGGAGCCTGGGAGGCTTAACACTTGTACGCCACCCACCACCCACAGCTGGGGAGTAGTCAAGGCCAGCCTGACCCGTGAGCCACTCAGAGCCATCTGGGGAAGGCTTGGGTGGGAGAGCTTACCAGCTACTATTCCTTTTCTGGAACAAGAACACAGTGCCAATGTCAGATCCATGCTCATTTAGATTTGCTTACCTCACACTTCCCTTCCTGGCACCCCAGAGTACAAACAAGGCAGACCCTCAAGTAAAGCAGAGATGCCCTGGTGCCATAGGGGCAGGATGGGTAGAAGAGGACATGGGCCCAGAGAATGGCAATCAGATCTAGCTTCCCTAATACCATAATAGTCTGGGATGGAAAATGCTGAAGAAAGACCATTGGCTACTGGAGGTTTGTTGTCAAGTGCTTTCCCTGTGGTTCCTCCTGTAGCTGAACCTGGGGAAGTCCACATTGGTACTGTTTGGTCTTTTTGAGTAGGAGGAGCCCTTCTAAACAATACAAAGAGGGCTGCATAAGTTTATTGAGAAAATGCAAAAGCATAAAATTCTATGAGTTTGAAAGCCTTCCTAAATATAAATGATTATAAAATTGCAGCACCGCCGAGCAGTGCTGGCGCACACCTTTAATCCCAGCACTCGGGAGGCAGAGGCAGGTGAATCTCTGTGAGTTTGAGGCCAGTCTGGTCTATAGACCGAGTTCTAGGATAGGCTCCAAAGCTACACAGAGAAACCTTCTCTTGAAACCCTCACCCCGCCCCCCAAAAATCACAGCACCATGTGCCAGTAACCCTGCATGTAACACAACACATGGGATCATTGAGATCATGGGCTGTTGTAGCACATAGGTTAGGGAGAGCTGGTCTCTGTTGCTGATGGGTGGCAGGACACTTTGATAGGGCCTGATTCTGACTTAATACAATTTGTCATTCTTGTCATCTTTAATACCATTTGTCATCCTTGGACTTCTTTTCAACCCCATCTAGACCCCCAGAAAGAAGTTAGATCTGTCTGGCAACTCTCTCAGAGCCCTTCTGCATGTCACCATGCTCTAGCAGGGCAAGTGGCCACACTGGTGTCATGGGCAGGAATTCTGGGATGGGCAGCAAAGCAGCTATCATTGGAAGGCAGGGATTCATGGGAGTTTGGAGATGGCGGGCTTTTGCTAGCCTTAAGGAAGCAGAGAGGGAGGAACTCCAGTGTGCCTGGAGCACCATTCAGTGTGTGGTGGGTTTTGGAATAACCCTTGGACCTAATATTCACAGCTAAGCCAGTACTTGGGAGGTTGGCGGGCCTCGTCTTTAGCAGAGGCAACAGTGCCTACTGTCTCCAGGGCCAGTGGCCACCTTAAGCAAGCCAGTTTTCTACACTTTCATTCACAAGTCAGCCCACACACTTGCGGTACATTCTGCTCATTCAAGTCAGTCCTGCAAGCTCGCTAACTTTCACCCTAGCAACCGCAACCACGCTAACTTTCAACCTAGCAACTGCTTGACAGGGTGGGAAATGAAGGCCCAGGGAGGCAAGGGAACATGTGTGAAGTCACACAGTCTCAGAAGCATGTGGAACCAGGGCTGTCTCTAAAGCATATGCTTTTCCTAGTTAACTGCTACCAGTGACGCAGGGGGAGGCAGAGACCCATCAGCTGTACCCACAGCAGAAGCAATATGCTGCATTGCTCTAATTTGTTCAGGGTTATTATCCCAGCCCCATAAACTCACATCTTGTAGCTTGCCACCATAGGGGTGGTCACTGGTGGAGGCAACCTTTGATGTGTGAGGAACACTCTGCTACAATTTGGTCTCATGACTGTTCAGAGCTGAACTATGCTTCCTCTCCCCCAAAATGCCAGAATCTCAGAATGTGACTATTTGGAGAGAGGCATTCAAAAGGGAGATTCAAATGAACAGAGGCCAATAGGATGAACCTTAACCCAATTTGACTGGTACCCTTCTAAGAAGAGATGGGTTTCCAGGTTGATACCCAGGGCACAGGCGGATCCTCTTGTGAGGGCAGAGCCGCAAGGAGGAGGCTGTCAGTGATGCAAGGAGAGGGTCTCACCTCTGCTGCCACAAGAATCCAACCCTGGTATTGCTTTGATCTTGAAATCCCAGACTTCAGAAGTTTTAGGCAAATAAGTTTCTTGTTTTAAGCCATTCAGAGAGTGCTATTTTGTTAAAGCGGCCAAGTACAAACATTTTGTATCAGAGCCCTTCTGAAAGGGAGGAGATGGAGAGGAAGGGCAGGTGGGTAAGTGGCTGACACTGGAAGATGATGTGAGGGTCAGCCGAGGGGGCTGAAATGGTTGAAACAGGGAGAAGCTGTGAGCTGATGGAAGTGCCTCAATCTTCCTGGGAGCACCTCATGTGCCTGAAGGAGACCCCCCAGACTCTCACCCGACCCTCCATACCCTTTGGGTATCACAAGACTGAGTTAGGGAGGTCCTCAGTCCAGGGACTGGCAGGCCATAACTATGTCCATTTGGTGGCTGCTGCTGTCGCTGGAGTTAACATTAAGTCCCCCGAGGACGGCTGAGCTGGAGCACAGAATGTATCGGGTAGTCACAGCCCTAGAGCCAAGGACATAATATTGTTTTGGCTTCAGAGTCAACAGCACAGAGTTTGGGAAGAGACACAAGCTAACCCCAGGGACAAGCACACAGTGGGAAGGAGAGCTACCTGGCTTCCAGGAGAATGTTAGCAGATATCCAGACCTAGGCTTATGTTTCCCTGGAGTTTAAAACGGCTAGAGAAAGAAATTCTGCCGATTTCCTCACTAGGAGCCTACAGGTCAGATCACCCCAGCCAGACCCCTTGACTGGAGTTCCTGTAGAATCTAGTTTGACTGTCTTTACTACCGCTGCTCTTTGGGTACCAGGCTCCCCAGACATTTCCTTCCTCCGTCACGTATTTAGTCTCCAATCTTTGCTGCTATACATGCATAAATTTATTTCTGGGTGCCCTGGGGCTTTGAGCTTTGGTTAACATAATGAGGGGCCCTAGAGGTCATCTAAACCAACCTCTTCACTGTACAGAGAGGTGACCCAGAGGTGTGGTGCGTGCAACAGCACTTGGCTGGTTGGGGACGGTGCTCTGAATTGAAACATGCCATGAAACTCAAAAGACTCTGGGAGCTCCTGACACTTAGAAAACTACCATGGCACTTCCCCTGGTTTATGCAAGTAACAGATGTTTGCAAGGAGAGAGGAGACTTTGTTGGAACCTGCCGGGAAGCTTCAGGGACTCTGGGGGTGCACCTTTTGCCAAGGTGGGGCTTTGAATGACACACTTCCTGCCCATCGGTTCACCAAGCTAGGTTTGGGGGGAATCATTTCTTTGGGGTTTGCTATTGTGCCCTGAATGGGGCCACTAGACATTTGTTCATGTCTCCCTTGGAAAAGTCACACAACAAGGAGACAGCCTGGATCACAGCCATTATTTTAAAAATAAAAAATTTCATTTGTATCATAAAATAGCTACAAGGGTTGAACTGTCCAACTCCTTCAACCTTACTGTCACCTTGAATATGGAAATGAGACAAGAGCTTACACCCTTTCTCTCCTCAGCACAAAAGGTTAGCAAATGAAGGCTGTGACATGTACTGTCACAGTGAACTTGCAGGGCCTTCAACCAGGGGCTCTGCTAACACATGCAAATTTTCGTTCAAGGCCCTTTGTACTGGTCTACACACTCCCCCCTCCCCACAATCTGGAGTGACTGCCTCTTTACATATCATTTGCATGGATTTGCATAATAGACCCTGGAGACTCTAATTCCAAATATGTAAGAGTCACTAAAACTAAAATCTAGCTTGACATACTTAAAATGTAGAGCCAAATTTAAACATGTCAGAGTGAGGGGGGGATGGGGGACAGTGGGAGCCCATAGACTGATGGGTGCCCAGATGTCACAGGAAAACCTCTTCTCTCTAGAATTTCCCTGCACATGTCATCTCCAAGGATGGAGAGGGCATCCTCCTCCTGTGTGTTAGGTTGACTGCCCACAGTCCATATTGGGCACTGGCATTTGCATCTGGCACAGGCAAGGAAGTGGCTGGAAGGGCAAACCTTTGCAGGCACATCTGTCCTCTTAGTATCTGGACAGGGGTGCTCTTTTAGCTCCATCTGCAATTGATAGAGGGAAGCCAGAGGACCTTGTTGGTAGCCACATAGCTGAGGAATGGTGAGCTGGGATTCGGCAAAGCCTGGCTCTAAGGATTACATTTCAACCACTTCCGCTTAACATGCCTTTTCTGTTGTTTTTGTCAAGGCTACCCAGAGTCTTAGGCATGCTAAACGAGCTTTATTGCTGAGCTCTCCTTCCCACCCTTAACTTCTCTCTGCTTGCCCCCTCCACTCTGCCCTCTACCATCAAAGGCTATGATTTACCATCTTTGGGAGTTCATTTTCTAGGCTGCTTTCTTTTTCTCTTACTTGGAAACTGTATGTTTAAAGTCTGTATACATTGATAGTTCAGGCAAGCACAGGTGTTGGAGCTATGTCCCATCACTGAGCAAGATGGCAACTTGGACGGACATACAAGATGCCTGATGTGGCTAAGTAACGTTTGCAGGTTCTGATAAGTCCTTTTCCTTTAAAAAATGGCAACTCTTTCCTTTTCCATTGAGCCTAGCTGGGCATTTGTGACCACTTTGCCTTTCTAGGTCATAGCAGAGAAGATCTCAAAGCTTCTGTATTTCTCTTGGGGACAGTGTTAGTCTTGTATTAGGAGTGTGGGGTGTGACAGGAATTCCTGAGGCCTCAGCCAGGCACCAAATGTGACAGCGAAGAAGCCTGCAGGACAGCCCCACCCTGGGCTACCATTGGATTGTCACCACCAAGGAGATGCAAATGAATGCCACCTAACAGTCCAGTCAACCCTCAGATTCGTGAACAACTATGGCAAAGCACCTTCTTACAGCTTTAAGCCTGTTCACAGGTGTTTTTATTTTTATTTCTTAATTCCTTTGAGAAAGGAACTCATTAAGTAGCCTGTACTAGCCTTGAACTTGTGATCCTCCTGAGTGCTGGAATTGATGATTGTGTGCTATCACCCCTGGTGGGCATTTTTACTTTTCAAACTAGGACATAGTATAATGGTTTAAAGGGTCTGCCAAAGGTCTTGAGTCATTAACTTGCAAAGCCACAGTACTGGGAAGCTAGCCCTAAGAGGAGGCATTTGGGATCAAGGGTACAGCCTGCAGGGGAGTAGCAGTCACTTTTGAGGGAGTGGGTTCCTTTTAAACGATACATTGGATGCTCTTTTTTCCCCCTCTTCTCTTGCCCTTCTCTCATGGATGGAGAAGCATGAGGACCCTCCTGGACACCAGCTCTTGACTTTGAACTTCCAGATTCCAGAATGTTGAGAAAATTGTAAGTTACCCAGCTGGGGCAGCACAGAGTATACTAGGACATTTGCGGATTTACAGTCTGCATTTGGTGCCCCTCTTAGACAACCAAAGTGTGCCTCTAGAACAGCAGGCCAGGCCCCAGCTGTTTCCTTCATGGACAATGACCTACAACCTTGCCTAGAAATGAACTTCCTAATTCCAAAATTTTCTTCTACTCAGAAAGGGATGTCTGGACCGTTGGCATTTAACCCCTTCACCTGATAGAGGAGAAGGTGAACCCCCCCAAAGTAAGATGACTTAAAGTAACCACAGCAACATAGGATTAGAAGTGGAAGCAACTCAGGCCAACACACTGCCTGGCTAATCCCACTGATGCTTCCAACTCTTAGGGCTCTTTCTCAGTGTGTTTCCAGGACTTTAGTGTGCTCTGTTCTTTGAATTCCAATGGCTCCTTTTATTTTAAAAGCCACATACAAACTCTAGTTCTTTGGAGCACAGTTTTAACTTAGAATTAGGTTTGCATCATTGAGTTCAGGGGGTCTGGGTCACTGCTCTGAAGAGGCTCAATGCAGGCCTCTTGACCTTGACTAGGAGCCTGTAGCCCAAATCTTTGGTGCTTCCCCTTCTCTGGGCAGCCACACTCCACAAGCTCCCTCCCATCAAGTCGAGCATCCATTCTCAGGGCTGGAGCTCTGCTCAGTGCTCTGAGCTAACTGGGACCATCACCTGGTGGGTTCCAGAAATGTCCAGAGATCACGGGTTCAATAGCTGGGCTGATGGGGTCCATGACTTACTGGGAACTGCTTCCCAGAGCACAGTCTCTAGAACACAGGCAAGCAAGAAAACCATGTGAGTTGGGCCTGCGTGCCCTGATGCACCTGTGGCCTCTGGCCAATGTGAGTTCATCTTGTGCTGTAGCTCTGGGAGACTGACAGATAACAGCTTCCTAGTCAAACATGTATGTGAGCATGCAGGAACATGCGTGTGCTCACAACCACATACATTTCTCCCCGCTCCTCCTTGACATCACACACATAGAACGTAGCCCCTTTTCTTGGAACAAGAAACAGACAAGCATGATAAATTTGTAGGTCACGTTTCCCCCATCATCTCCAAGTGATCATATGGTTAAACCATTTGTCTAAGATCCAAAGGGTGCCACACAGCAGTTCAGGATAAAACCCCAGGCTCATTTGATCCTAGATGCTCAAGAAAGAGATCCTGAAGACGGGAATTTTTGATTCAGAAAAGTGTCCTGCATGAGCAGAGGAATGTAGGATAAAGACAACATTGTTACTGAGAATACAATCATTATCATTGACTGTGATTTGAAACCCTATGCTCTTGAATGCAGCCACACACAGGCAACTCCAGAGCCTTTTATCTTCAGCCTTTGGTTATCCGCCTTTTATTCTGATTTAACTGAAACATTTTCTACTTCGAGTCATAGAAGGTAACTTTGCTGGGAACCGTGTGTGTACTCTCTGAGGTCATCTCTCTGAATGGAAATCGCCAAGGCTTGATCTACTTCCCATCTGTGCTCTGGCTAAACTGCCCAGGTTGGGATGGTGTCAGGTCCAATGTTATAGTCCTATCTAGCTCAACAGCTGAGTTACAGTATTTGCTGAAGAATGAGACCCTTTGAAATCCCTGTCTGCAATGGAATTCCTGTTTTCCACAAGTGACCACAATGGCATATCTAAACCTGTTCATTCTCTTCAAAGTGACGTTGGCAAGCCCCTCGAGAGGCGGTCTTTGTTCCCTCCCTGGGTATAGGACTATGGCCGAATGACCTCTGAGGCTAGACATGCAGGGTGTGGTCTTGGGGTACTTACTCTTAGAAGCCAGCGAGCAGGATGTCTAGAAACGTGAGCGCCTCAGAAAAGGGATCACGTGGAAGGGAACTGAGGCAGAACCCTGGCCTTCAGTGCTAGTGAACTTCTAGCTACCAGCCGGCACCACACATTGGTCAATGGGGAAGTGGATGTCACCGCCTTAGCCAAATCACCTAGCTAAATCTTTGGCAGAGACAAATGACCCCCTTTTCAAATTCCAGTTTTATGAATGGAATGAGGAATAACTACAGTTATCAGTCCTATGTTTAAGAATATTGCTAGGAGCAGCAGTGAGTGAAATAGCATTGCCGTGTGGTGTGGTATTCAGTGATCATCCTGGGTTTCAACACAGGGGTGGAGGTGGAGAAACAGGCGTTAAAGGTCTTCCTTCTGCCTGCTCTTTCTAGAGCATCATTTCTGTGATAGATACAGGTTCCTCCCGCCCCTAAAGAAGAAGGAAACAGTAGAGTGTCACAAAGCTCCTATCACACAGGACAGAATAAAGCTGGAGGAGACTGGTCCCTGCAGACAGAAGGTGTGGTACTCCCTCCTGTCTTAGAAGGGAGTAAAATCAGCTGAGGAAGCATGTTCTGAGCAAAGGGGTCCCTTGAAGACTTCCCAGACAGTGAGAGTCAGAGAGAGATGGATGAAGAGGTCAAGGCAGCCTTTAATAAGATTACAGGATCATCAATATTCAGGAGACATCTTGTTGACATCAGAGGAGAGAAAACAAGTGCTGAGAGCCTGTGGCTCTGCCCAGTTAACAAAGGGGAGGTCCTGAGAATGCTGGAGAGGCCAGGAGGAGTCAGGGGAGGTTAGAGGCTGTCAGAGATCCAGTGAAACAGGAAAAGACCGGACCTGGTGTGTGACATGTGACAACAGTGAGTGACAGACTGTACATTTCAAAATAATCAAAAGAAGAGGTTCAAGTCCCAGGTGTGCTGGCGCACACCTTTAATCCCAACACTTGGGAGGCTCGGGCAGGTTGTACCATTGAGGCCACCAGGTTACATAGGGAAACTGTCTCAAAACTAAAAGAATTTTAAATGTTCCCACCATGAAGAGTATAAATTTCCGAGTTAATCAACAACGAAGTAAGACAGCCAGGTGTGGTGGCACACGCCTTTAATCCCAGCACTCACTAGGCAGAGGCTGGTGGATTTCTGAGTTCAAGGCCAGCCTGGTCTACAGAGTGAGTTCCGGGACAACCAGGGCTACACAGAGGAACCCTGTCTCAACCCCCACCCCCAAAGCAAGACTTTAGAGAAAATGTCCCACGTCTTACAGAGCAGAGCATGCGGGCTTCAGCCAGGAGATCAAAGTCAACACTGGTCATGCTAGAATCATGACAGTTTACACATCGTTATAAAAACCGGCACCTTGCCTTTTCAGTTTGCTCCCTTAAACCTTATAATCCCAGTGTGGTTACAAAAACAAAACGAAAAACACCAGAAAAGTCCCAAGTTGAGGAACACTTTACCAATGCCTGGCCTATACTCCTCGGAACTGTCAGGGTTGGGCCAGTGGGATGGCTCAGTGGGTAGAAGTGCCATGCAGCCTGGCGAACTGAACTCCGTTCCTGGAACCCACAGAAAGGTGGAAGGAGAGAATCAACTCCAACTCCATAAAAGCTGTCTTCCGATATCCACACACGTGCCTCACACACTAGTCAGAAATCATGTCTGTGAGGAGCCTAAGAATCATGAAGACTAAATGTAAAGGATATTAGGCGGAATCGAGGGACAGCATGGTGATAATGGTGCAGCCCATTGTTTTACTAACCATGACAAGCTATGCCATGCTTTAGGAAATGTAGACTCAAAAGGCCGAAAGTAAAAGCAATGTGCTCACACTTTAACAGCCAGACCATGGCACCAGTGACCCATGATGCTTCCCTCAGACAGCTAGCTGTGCCCTAACTCCTGAGGAACCATGGCACCCTACCCAAAGGGCCAGTTTCAAGATAGATTTCTACTGTAAAACTGAGTGCTTACAAAGACAGAGGGCCACTTCTCTCCAGACACGGATCCCCCAACACAGGTGTCTCACAAGATAAAATCGACCATCCCCAAATACTAGAAAGATTTCTACCTCCCTCTCAGTGGTGCAGGCCCTGGCTGGGAAGGTACTTGCTGCCTTCTTGCTGTGTGTTCCAACACATGGTCTTTGTCTTTCATTCCTTTGGTAAATTCTTTCACTGCCATATCACTGGCCTTCCAGATACTGTCTTGTGTCTGAGGAGACTGAATACCAAACATCTAGGAACCTCACTACAGAGATGAGAGTTCCCTTCCGGGCGCAAGGCCTAAGCTTTGAGAAAGTTTTCATTTTTGCTGGGGGGTGGGTGTGAAAAGCTGACAAGATAACTCCTCCAAGGGACTCCCCCCAAAGAAGCAAGGGACAGGCCTATGGGATGCGTTCAAAACAAGGCAAGGTAGAAAGATGTGGGAAGAGGACAGCTCCGCATCCTAGGATCTAGTTTGTGTTCCATGTTGGCTGAGAGTCAAGAAACTTCAACACAGCTGGTAACATTGGCATCACCCTCGGAGCTAGTGTGTGCTTTCTGCACTTGGTACGTTCAAGTCAACTTGACACAAGCCAGAGCAGTTTTGGAAAAGGGAACCTCAGTGGAGAGAATGTGGTACGTTTTCTTGATCAGGGAGGGCCCAGCTCGCTGTGGGTGGTGCCACCCTAGGGCAGGTGGTCTGGGTGTTATAAGAAAGCAAGCTGAGCAGGCCATGGGGACCATGCCAGTAACCAGCACTCCTCCAGGCCTATAGCTTCAGTTCTTGTCAGGTTCCTGGTCTGTTTGAATTCTTGTTCTGACTTCTCTCAGTGATGGACTGTGATGTGGATCCACAGCTGAAAAAAACCCTTTCCTCAAGTTGCTTCTTTTGGTTACAGTGCTTTATCACAGCAATAGACACCCTACCTAAGATACTGTCTGAAAGACACCCCCAACCAGGATACTAAAGCAATACCATGCTTACCTGTTTCAAGGCTTTGAGTTTAATTGTATCAGCGTTCCTTTCTCATCTACAAATCTAGATTACACATCCTGTAAAACTGCCTTCAGTATCATTTACAGTAAGACAAACCGGTAAATTGGCTCATCTATTTCAGGCTTACTAGCTTTTGTGTGGACATGTGTGTTTGTGCATATGAATGCACTTCACAGAGTGCATGTGGAGGTCAGAGGGCAACTTTGGATGTGGGTCTTTGCCCTCCACCCTTGCTGATCTCCCTGCTCCTGTGGATGCCAGGTTCACTGTCCCGTGAACTTCTGGGGGTTCTCCTGGCTCTACCTTCATCTCCTGGCAGAGCTCTCGGATTACAGATGCTCACACTATGTGTCTGGTTTCTATGTGGGTTATGGGAGTTTGAACTCAGGCCTTCATGCTTGCCTACTGAGCCATCTCCCTAGCCCCATTTTCTACTTAAATTTTAAACTCTACTTACTAGTAAAACTTTGCCTAGCCTTTAAATCTTGTAATTATATCCTTTGAATAATACAACTTAAAAAGCCACAAAACTGCCTGTGTGATGGCTCAGTTGTTGAAGGTACTGGCCACCAAGCCCGATGGCCTGAATTTGATCTCTGAGGCCCACATGGTCAAAGGAGGGAGCCAACTCCCATAAGCTTTTCTCTGGCCTCCACACACTCTCCACATATGCATATATATATATATATATATATAACATAATAAATGTAAAAGACCACAAAATCACATATACTGTAATTGAAAAAAACATTTGAAGTCTGACTCTCTTGAGAAGCCCACACCCATGTCTCATGTCTCACTTTTTTCTATCTATCTCTAACTTTGTGTCCCAGTGATTAGATCTATAGTATGAACTATCCTGTCTCTATTTAATAAACACATTAACTTTGTTTCCCATCACCTCCTCCTGAAATTCTTTTCTGTGACATGAAGTTCTCACTTAAGTGAAGGTCCCTATTGGTGGCAGTGCTGGGCTGTCTCCTTGCTACTGCTGACATGAGCATCCAACTTAACAGGTCAATATGTATGCTCCCTCAGAGACTACAATCACATCTTGGGATGTGGTCCAGTAGACTCCTTCCTCCATGACTCCCAAAGACTTTGTGAAGTCCTAGGATGGCACCTGTTCCTAGACACTAGCCTCTGCCTACCCCAGCTTCAATTCTCTAAACACAGAAGGAGTGGGGAAAGACCCAAAGCCATGGCTTGGTCAGACTCGAGAATCCCTTCCCCAAGGCGAACACTATCCTCATGAATTGGGCCAGTAGTGTGGCAGCACCTTCTCCCAACACCCTCTTCCTCCCCAAAATGCTTGCTGAAGAGAGGGGAGAAGGCTGGCAGCTGTTAGGTTGGTGGCAAAGTCCTGGAGGAGGCTGCAGGTGGAGGAGAGGTCGGCTTCAGGTAGAGTGACTACTTCCTTTGGTGGTCACCAGGTCCTGAGCCTCCGGGCTTCCCCTGAGTGTTGCTTGGCATTCTCACTTGGTTCCGTCAGGCTGGCTGGCCCTGCCTGCCACACCTGCTGAGGGTTCACCGCCTGCTACAGTTTGTCTGGAGCAAACACAGCTGTGTTTCCTTGTGCTGCGATTCCATTCCCCGCTTCCAGGCAGGATGCCCACACCCCAAGGTCTAATTTCTCTTTCGGCCATGAGCTGGATCCTACAACTGAATTCTGAAACTCAGCCTTCCTGGCTGTGCCCTTGTGGGAATTAAAGCCCCTCTTCATTTTCTCCTTTTTTACTATCCCTTCTCAAGCCCTTACGATGACCAACATGGATGCCATTGTTAATGCTACATTTCCATTTATGGAGCATCTGCTGTGCCCAGAATTGTGTTAAATATTTTCATTATTCATCTCAATCAGCACAAAATTGGAAGACAAAAAATCTTAACCATCTCCCACATGGTCATAGAAGTTCCAGTCTTCCCCCTTTCATGTATGTCTGTAGGGACGACACATCTGGGGATTTTGGTGCCTGAAAGATTCAAGGTGAACTTGGAGGTCGTTTTCTGGCGGAAGTGGTAATAAATCGCTATGCTGAATTGGAGACAAGATCACCACACAGTAGGGAGAGCACAATGAGAGACGGTACTAGAATAATTCAGGAAGTCTGATTGCAATTCAGGGTGGCTCTTGGGTGGACCCCGTAAAAGTTGGAGGGAACCCAAGGCAGCTTCCTGGGAGTGAAGACACCCAAGTCCTCTTACTCTTAAACCCCCCTCCCCACTTGCTTGTTTCTTCATTCATGCAGTCAACAAAGCATTAAGTTGAGTGGAAGGGCTTTTTGTTTCCAAGATAAATGTATTCTGATGTCAGCCATGGATGGTGCCCGTCACCTCATCCCCTGCCACGGGCAATGAAATGCAAGTTGGAAGGGGGATTTTTAGCATTTGTTGAGAAAGGTATGTCTATACGTGTGTGGGAAGTTGTTTATGGTATCTGCTGTGTGCAGAACAGGAATACGTGGCATTGGGTTCCCACAATGGCCCCAAGTATGTTGCTCTTGAAAACTCATTTAGTATTCACAGTACATTGTGAGGTGGTTGCTTCTTTCCCTAAAACTAAGGTTCAGGAAAGTGAAGGATTTGATCAGGGTTACAAACTCAAAGTCTGAGCCATGGTGTGCACAACTTCACACATAGGCGTGTATCTCTACTGTTCTACTCTTCTCTGTCTTCTATCTACGGAAGCTGACAACTGCAAACCTCTGTAGTGTGATGCTTGATCACATCTCTGTGAGCTCCCCACCTGATCCAAGAACTCAGCTCAGCAAGCCTTGGAGGCAACAAGCAGATGACCTTGGATTTTGCAGGATCAGACTCTCTGAGGCTGACCCATTGTCTGGCCTGCACTCTAGGCACAGATTTAAAAGTTCTGTTGGCATTGAACCCAAGAAAGCAAGACTGTGATCCAAGCTGAAACACCTCCCTTGAAAGATTCCAGCCCTACACTGAGGCTGACTCATCGGAGATGGGCCCTTGGCTATCCTTTCTTGAAGACATTCTCATTAGCAATTGGAAGGTGGCTGCCCCCACTTCTAGTTATGGGACTGAGAGGTTGTTTCTTGCCTCTGAGATGTTCCTAATTGATCCTTTCCTACACGGCCCCGCCATGTGTCTTTTCACCGAGTCATATCCCATTGGCTGAACAAGTTTTGGGGAAAAAAATCATCATTGTCCTACCACCCCCTCTCACCATTTATCAGCTGGCATTTGCTGTATGACCTAAGCATTGCCTGTTGCGGAGTGACACAGAGGAGTGATGGTCCCTCTCTGTCCTCCCAGGACAGTGGTTGAGTCCTAGGAACATGGCTGACCCTGACTGCAGTGACTGGTTCAGATCTCTCTTCTGCTCCCAAGTTACTTGAGCTCTGTGTGATTTAGTTTCTTCACCATAAGGTGATGAAAACCGTATCCTCACTGTAGGCTTCCTGTAAGGATCGGAGGAGCTATTGTAGAAGGGATCTGTGACACTGCCTAGCACCTGGTGATGTCAGGGTCTACACTCTTCAGCAGGAGAGCCACTAGCAGCACGGGCCTAAGCACTCACAACGTAGTTATATGCTATGGGTTATAAATTCCTCCTCAATTTTGAAGATCTAAAGTATGAACATAAAGGAATATTCTCTCACATTGTATATTAATTAAATACTGAGATACCAACATGTTGGGCATTCTGGTACATACTAATTAGAATACATCACTAAAAGTAATCTTCCTTATCATGTATAATTTAAAATAATATTGGGGTTTATATTGTGTTTCTACTCATCAACGTTGGCCTAAGTATTTGCTTTAAACAAGTTAGGGCATAAAAATCACCATAGCGGAGGTTGTTCTGTCATGGGAATGCTTCTAAGCAAACTCCAGGTGGCTCTGCCCTCAGGAATTCAGAACTAGTTTCTGGTTCTGGTAGAAGACATAACTTTGTGCTCTGCTGCTGTGTCCAGGATGGGGCAGGGTTGGGGAGCCACACGGCAGTGGCCCTCAGAAGAATCTGACAAGATAAAGCAAGTGCCCCACAGCCAATTCCTGTCCCACCCTGCCTGACTCCTTTGTATGTGGCTTTTTCTGGGTACCATGCCCTCTGGCTGGCTGGCTCCCCGCTCTCTGCATTCTTTTAATCTAAAGCACGCCAAGAACAGATGGAACGGAAGGCCGTCTGCCCTTGGTAAGATTAATTTGCATTTGTAAAGCATGACCTCAAAAGACATGCTTATGATTCCTGGTTGGTCCTGTGTTCAGTTCAGACGGAATGAGGGGCAGCCAGGCAACTGAGGGCAAGAAACTGAGGGAAGCTGCAGAAGCAGGAGGCAGTCCCTGACAGAGGGCGGGTTCCTGACTATCTGCTTCCTGAGGACATTGCATGCCTGGGGAGACTTGGGGGAAGCAGTTGACATTCACATAGTTGTTTCCTACTGTGGATTTATGGTCTTGTTTTCTTTTGAACTCCTACTGAATAATGTATTTTAATTGGTGGAGCCTAAATTCTGTTTGGTCTTCAGTGAGGTCACCAAGAGGGAGATGAGTCCAGAAAAGAGTGTGCACGGAGGGATGGGTATGACCTCTGGGAAGTGAAGGACTTGATCAACCTGACTATTTGACAAAGGTGCCAAAACTGAGGCTGAAGGAAAGGTGGCTTCTTCACAGGGCTGGGTGAGCTGCAGGTGGAAGACTGAAATCATCTTTCACCCTGCACAAAAATCAGTTCAAAGCAGAACAAAGACCTAAATACAAGACCTGAAATATTGAAACTGCTGGAGGATAATATAGAAGAAACACATTGAGATAGGCATAGGCAAGGAACTTTCGAATAGGACTCCAGTTACCTTAGGAAACAATGCCAAGGCCAGACAAATGTGATACTGTCACATGAAAAGAATTCTATTACCTTCTCCAGTGCTGTGGCAAAATACCTTACAAAAGTAACTTAATAAGGCAGAATTAAGAACTCAAAAAATTAAAAACCCAAAGAACAAATAATCCAATAAACAGGCAAATGAAGAGACAGTTTCCCATTTACCTAAAAATGACAAGCACATGAAAAAATGCAACATTTTCAGCCACTGGGAAAATGTAAATGAAACCTATGTTAAGGTATAATTAATATTATGCTAATAAAAAAGGAGAAAGAATACCACATTTAGATTTCATCTCACCCTAGTTAGAATAGTCATCATCAAGAGAACACAAAACATTCTGGTGGCGTGTGGGGGGCTGAAAAATTGATATAGGAAAATTTATACACTGTTGATGGGAATATGAATCTGTCCGATCACTACAGAAATCAGCAAGGATGTGTCTCAATGAAAAGCAGGACTGCTGTATGATCCATCTGTACCACTTCTGAGATACCCAAGGCATCAAAGCCAGCTACAGTGGAGCTATTTTCAGACCCATGTTTATCACAGCCCTGTTGGCAATAGATGGGGCATGGGATTTGGCTAGGTGGTCACCAACCAATGAAAGGGTAAACGTCTGTAAACATACATGCAGTGGAGTGATGCTGAGCCTCAGAGGTTATTTTCAGGAAAAATGAAAGGATCCTCAAGATCCTACAAGATGAGTCAAACTCAGAAAGGCAAACCATATACTTTCCTTCATTGTGGAATCTAGATTTTAAAAGGACAGTAAGTGGAAGGAGGGCTATTTGGGAAGATGGAAGGTAGAAATAAAGAGACAAGGAACAAGAAAGGACAAAGTGGGGGTGGTTAGTAAACAGAATAAGATTTGCTGAGCTCAAGTCAACACCTTCTTCTCATGAGCAGGAAGGGGGCTACAGAGACATGTTCACTGAGAAGCAGGTGTGGCATCAACACGGACACTGCCTTGGTTCTCCACCTCTCAACTGAACTTCAACTTACAGGTAGAACTCACAGTGACCTTGGCTCGAAGTCATAGCAAAGAAATACAGCTGAGACAGCTAGGTCGCTGGTGGTGACATGAGACTTGCACCTGAGATTCTGATCACCACTCACTACTGTTCCCAGCTTGCATTTGGTCTTGGGGATACTAGCGTACATAGGAGACTAAAGGTGGACAAGACATGCGGTAGGGATTCTTCAGTAGTGTAACTTTTTGAGAGTTGCTTATGCTTCTAAAGGCAACCTCAATAAACTCATTAGTTTACCAGGTTGGGCTTCCAAGGCATCCTTTCTTTGGTCTTAGGTGCCTATGTAGGATGAGCAGACATTTCTTATGTAGCCATAGGAAAAGTCACATGATACTTGGTATCTGAACAGGGACTGACAGAATCAAAGAGGAATGAGGGTGTAAATCTCAGGGTGTCCATCTGTTCCCATGTTTCCTGGGGAGACAAGCCTCCTTGCTTTGGTGTTAGATGTGTGGTCCCAGCTATGGGTGATAAATGTTTGTCAGAAAGAACTGCCCATGTAAAGTAGAAATGTCCAAGGGCAAAGGGTGCTGTGGGACAATGTACCCTGTCACTTGTATTTTTAAATAAACTCTGGCCAGTAGTCAGGTAGGCAGGGTGATCAGGCAGGAAGTAGAGGTGAGGCAATGAGAATTCTGGGAAGAGGTAAGTTTCAGTCTGCAGTCGTCACCCAGACAGAGAGGAAGCACACATAGTAAGCAAGATGTGACTGCCTTGCTGAAAGACAAGACATGTGGCTAACACAGACAAGAATTATGGGTTAATATAAATTATAAGAGTTAATAAGAAGCCTGAGACCAGGCAAATCAATTTATAATTAATGTAGACCTCTGTGTGATTTCTTTGGGACTGAATGACTGTGGGAACCGGACAGGACAGAAACCTCAGTCAACAAAAGGATACATGGGTGGCAGAGCCAAGCCAATTACTGGTTAGGCATGAGGAGAAGTAGGCAAGAGGGAGGATAGGATGAATATGTTGGCTATATTTTAGGGTACATGGGGCATAAAGGAACAAAAATAGGTCTGTGAAAAATAGCTTCCTTCTGGGATCAAAAAACTTGGAACCCCTGGGAAGAATTAGGCTGTAAGGAGGAACAGAATGAGATAAAAGGGACAGTGAGGGAACTGGGCATATGAGAAGTGGCTTTGATGCTTAATCCACCAGACTAGTCAGGGCTGAGCTCGCTGGCGAGCTAAGGAAGAAGAAAATTCAGTAGTGGCCTTGGTGATGGGATATGATCTTCATGAGGTAGAAGGAGCTTCCAACTTAGACAGGTATGTAAAGTGGGTTTGGACAGTGCTGTAACAACAATCTACAGAGAATGAAGACAAGAAAAAGTAGACAGGTGGAGGGACCCATGTAGGTCACACAAAAGTAAACACAACAAGATTTGGGTTAAGCCAGAATTCCCAGGGAAGAAGAAGAGACAAAATGCTGAGTGTCATGTTCAGGACCCTTAGAAGGCTGTGAAGTACAATCAACAGTTCAAAGGCCTAAATCTCCCTTGCACTCCTTGCTATAGAGAGCCGTAATCCCGAGGCACCCGTGGGAATAATTTCACTTGTCCTTCAAGTGAGGTGGCGCAAGTTGCCTGAGGGAGAGGGCCATTCAGATTGTGCGGAGGCCCAATGCTGAATTATGGATTTATTCGTTCTCAATTAATGCACAGAATATTTGGGCTTTGGTGGATGTGAAGCTAAGTATGGCTTCACTTGTGAGAACCTCTAGAGGCGCCAGGGTGACAGACAACTGTGCAGACACGGAAAGAGAGCAGGCACGCAGAAGAGGCTGAGCTTGTGCTGGGTGAGGAGAATTGTTCTTCCCCAGTGTACTGTGCACATTTCTCAGCTGAAAGAAAGCGTAACAAGCGTGGATGTGCCGCTGGACTGTGCTCCACCTGTCAGTGGTAGAGAGTTTTGCTTACGGGTACAAACGGTCCTATGTCCACACAAAATGACAGCCTGTAAAAATGAGGTTATTTTCTCAGTCGGAAGCCCTTTCGAGAACCCGGTATCGTCAGTAATGAAGCCGGACTGCTCATGGAGCATGACTGGATCAGAGAGCTAAATAAAGTAGTGTCCCCATCCACGCCACTGTCCTCATTGCTGCTCCCCAGGCAGAACAAAGGACACAGGTGGTGAGATGTTTTAGGGCTGTATTAGGCACTGTTGGCTTTTTTCTTTAGCTCTCTATCTGCCCAAGACTAATTCGCATTTACTTGTACAAGTGGTATTGACCCTCAGAGATCCTGCTCACACCCTGTAAAAAGGTTTCATTGTGAGCCTCTGAGTTTCTTACAGAAGAGCATCTGGGAAAATCGTAAAATCAGTAGTGGGATATTTAAATGCAGAAGGCACCCTTGTTGAAAAAAGGCAGGCATACAGAGAGTCATTATTATTGAATAAAAATCTCAGTCCCCGGGGTGGGATATATCCTAATGAATTGCTGGATACAGGGGCCCTTGAGTCCCCAGCTGAGCCATTATTCTTATGTGCACACCAGAATTGGAAAAGTGAATTCCTGTTGGCAAGATACTTCATATTCTGAACGCAGGGCATAGAGAAAGCAGGTTTGGACTGAGTTGGACACACCTTCCCTACTGGATGGTGTTCATAGTGCTAGAAGGTGCTAGGCATGCTCAGCGTGGGTGGTATACTATCAGCATGCTAGCAATAAGTGCTTGCTGGTGTAATAGTGGCATAACTACTATAAAAATGGCATGACTATTAAGGCTGCAACCAACTATGTTCTGCTTGGCTTTAAAGCATACTTCACTGTAAGGAACCCACATTTGGTCCTTTCATCCAGGGAGAAAACTTATGTCTGTGAAAAATCACAGGAGAAGGTAATGGATTAGTGGAGAAGGTAATGATTTTTTTTGGTTAAGTGGTTGTTCTATATTTGTCAAATTGCCTTCTAAACATTTGTGTTTCTATGTATAGGTTAGTGCTGCTCTAGGCCACAGTCAAAGAAAACTCCCTTCTATAGTGGTCGACAGCTGTGGGACTCAATTATTCAAACCGCTTAGGGTATAAATGTCTTGCTGTGGATGCAACTGGTACCGTGTCAAATCAGTCAAACACTCAGGAAACAACACATAAAATCACCCTCTTTGAGACTCAGGAGACACCACGGAAGAGATGAGAAAGGATGTAAGAGGGCTGGGCTATGGCTCAGTGGGTAAGAACGTCTGCTATGCAATAGTGAGGGCCTGAGTTTTCTCCTCAGCTCCCACAAGAAAGCCAGGCCTGGCCACAAGCACTTAGAACACTCGATGTTCTCCTCTGGTCTTTTCACCCCCACACATGGGCACTTGCATACACACACACACACACACACACACACACACACACACACACACCCCATGCATGCCATATACAAGAAATAAAACACAAGAAGAAAAGCAAAGACCGTATGAGTTGGAGAAAGGAGTATGACTTGACGACCAGCCATAACGATACTGCTCCTGATAGAAGGCTTTAGCTTGCATTTGTAGAAATAAAACCAGCAGAACAATAAAGCTGTTAACTAGTCTATGAAATGGCATTGAGAATGCAAGTGTTATCATGGAGAAGGAGGGCCATGAGATGCTCACCGGAGATTTCAGTCATTACTCTTCTCTTGCCCCAGCTGCATGAGGTCGTGAGGGACTCTCACGTATATAGGAGACTGGAGGCTGACTAGAGGTCGAGGACCATTAACGGCGCATCTTCCTGAGCTGCCTATTCTTCAGGTAATCCCAGGAAACTAATCATTCCACCAGGTTGGATTTGGGTTCATCTTTTTTGATCCTCTCTGGTTCTTTATGCCTCCCCTGGTAAAGTTACACAATTGTGTATTATGCTAAAGAACTCTTTGGCTAGCAAGGTTTTCATTACACCATTTTCTGAAAGTAGCTAAGGCTTTCACAGACCCATGAAAAAGTATTTGAACTTAAGTGGCATCAGCTGTATCCGATTTACTGGCACTAGGGAGAACACTGTTGGTAGAAGTGGTGGCAGGCACAGAGCAGAGCTGGTGGAAGAAGTGGTCAGGAGACCGTCTTCTATTTGGTTCTGCTCTGTCCCAGGTACTGTGTTAAGTGCCTTAATAGTATACTAGGTTATATATACCAAACATGCCCGAATCATCTCACCCTCCAGGTTCTTACAATGTGATGTAGATTGACGGACTGGGTCTGTGTTCCTTCCCCTTGTATCTGTGAGTATGGCAGGAGTGATTCTGAGTTCCAAGGCTAGGCCATGAGCAAAAACGCGTAGTGAGCCTGGGTCGGGAGATTGCGCAGAAGCAGCCGGAGAGCCCAGTGTGCACTTTCCCAGAAGGAACTGCCACATGTTCAAGGGTGAAAGCCTTCAGGTGACTTCGGGACAGCTGGCTGAACTGTCCTCCTTCACCCAAGCAAGTCTAACTGACTTCACGATAGACTGACCTGTGGCAGGTTTTCCACAGGTGTTCTGGTCTTCTGTGGCTGTTTAGTCACTAGAGCACCTGTGAACTTTATCTGTTTGCTGTGTGCGCCAGTGGCTTGTTCCTTTGTTACGGAGGAGCAGCATTCTATGGCAGGGACATATGGCTATCACTCACTGATGACAAACACATCTGAGTTGTTTCCAGTTTCCAGGAAGGTTGCTATGGACAGGTTAGGGCTGTTACGCCGAAGGCTGCCATGAACATTTGGTTACAAGTCTGTGTGGACAATACACTTTCATTTATCTTAAGTAAACACCCAGAGGTGGAATCGCTGGGGCATATGAAAAGTGTATATTCGATTTCCAGGGGATTTTAGTATTTTGTGTTACTGTTTTAAAATTTAATTGTTGATTGACAGGTTGATTGTTTGGACAATAAGTTTTATTAGCATGATCTATAGTCAACATTGAGTAAATGAGTACGGTTGGATGCCTCCCTCTGAGTTTCTCTCCTGCAGTATCTGAGTTCCTCACAGGCCATACGCCCACAGGAACTCATACACCCTTTGTGATCTGTTTGGATGAGCGTGTTCTGGATGACCTAACTTTTCTCATGATAGTGTATCCCAGATACCATTTAAGGAGCCAATTCCCAGAGTGCATCCATTCTGAGGAATTCTCAGATGCCCTCCCCCCTCCATGGATGCTCTGTTGGAAAAGAGATGTATGATGTGAAATCCACAAAGAATCAATAAAACATTAAATTAGGAAAAATTAACCTCATCAAGCTTATTTAAAATTGATTTATTTTGGACTCCATGGTATGCCAGGATTTTTACAGTGAGGTGTCTATCTTTTCCTTAGGGTACAACAGCTTCCGCACACTCTGTTTTCTGTGCTGGTCTACAGTATAATATGCATTCATTATGGACCATACCATTCATAGAATTATCAAACCTTTTTTCTCAAGGTTTTTTCCTAGTAATCATATTAATATTGAAAGTTCTAAAATTTGCTTTTTTGTTTAAACTATTTTAGATGAAACTCTTTATCATCTAACACAGGACTTTATTTCCAGTTACTGACATAAATGTTATTAGCCATTTCATATTACTTTATTCTTTTTATTTCTTTGATTTATTAATGCCCCCCCAAGATAGAGTCTTGTT
Source organism: Ellobius talpinus (assembly GCA_001685095.1). Taxonomy (NCBI): domain Eukaryota; kingdom Metazoa; phylum Chordata; class Mammalia; order Rodentia; family Cricetidae; genus Ellobius; species Ellobius talpinus. The sequence goes on along the minus strand of LOJH01000989.1, from coordinate 13,376 downwards.
CTGTAGTACAGGCTGTCCTGGAACTACTTAGCCCAGGTTGACTTGAACCTGGAGCCATTTCCTGCCTCAGCCCACAGGTCCTGGTATTACAGGTGTGAGTCATCATGCCCAGCTATTCATCCTCCTTTGTTTTTTAAAAATTATATGTGCTGTCATTGTCCTATTATAATCATGCTTCGCTAATTATTGATGCCAAATATGGAAATTTTGAGCCTCTCCATTATCTTCCTACTAACTGTATGTAAAAAAGAAAATTGACCCACATGGACTGGCCATTCTGATTTGTTTCTAAACAATTGGTTCTTATTTAAACAGTGTGTTCTGAAGAACTACCAGCAAAACAACAATTGTTCTTCATTCTTCTACTACTTGAATTTCCTAGCAAGTCCTGGTGCCAGGGACACTATGAATATGTTAAGCTTAAAATTGTCCCTTAAGAAGAAAAATGTCCAGAGAAAACCCAGAAATTAGTGAATCTAACTCTTTATTTAAGTGCTATAAGGAATCTTGGTCACAATGTTCATATTCTACTTCCTCTTCTCCTTTAGACTTAAAAAAGCAAACCAGATCTCTGCCATAGGGTTTCTGAGCAGCCCCCAGAGGCAAGGAAGAGTGACAGACACTGAGGATTCTCCCCCAAGACTACGCTTTGGGGAGCTCCTCTCACCTCCAGACACCCTGGTGAGTCTTCAGCTGTACCCAGCAGTGATTTTACATTGACTCCTTTGTTCCAGGAGCAGGGATGCTTTCCATCCACACATGGCATCCACAGCTCCTGATGGCTCACTTCTTCTATGAGTGACCAAACTCATGGGGTTGTTGTTCCACATAATGGGTCTCATTCGTTGCCTTAAAATTATTTACATATGTCAGAGTGTGTCCTAAATTTGATTATGACAACCTTCGGGGAAGAAATATTATCCCTTTTCTGAGATAGATCCTCACGATGTAGCTCGGGTTGGCTTTGAACTCATAATCCTCCTGACTTAGCTTCCCAAGTGCCAGGATTATAAAGCAGTATCAAATCCAGACTCAGAAAAACTGCTATATGCCTCCATCAGGGAGTCACCGCTCTCTTAGGATGATGTTCAAAGCTCATCTCAGGTTGATAATCAGGTAGATTTGTGCTACAGTACCAGATACGTTACTCTGTAGCCCAGGCTGGCCCCCAGCTTTCTGAGTGCTGGGATTACAGCTGTGCTCCACCACAGCCAGCTTTACCTCTCACTGCTTCTGACCTGCTGTATGTGACCAAATCCTAAGGCCACTTCTAGAGTTAGCTCTGCCGTTCAATGGACCTGAGGAAACTGATCACCATCCAAAAGGACGACCTGATTTACTCAATTTCACAGAGCCAACCTACACCTGAAGTGTAACATGGAGTTCGATCTCCCAATATCAACTTGCTGGTGGTTCTTTTGGAGTGCCTGATGCCTCAAAATGTCAGCATGCAACATTGGTAAGGAGAGACACATACTGACCCAACTCAGAGCCTGCACTACATAGAACATCAAAGGCATAAAAACCAGACGAGCTGAACTATCAGCAAGAGAAAGATGATGTTCATACAGAACACATGAGGCTGGGCTAGCTCAGTCTGCCAGGCATGAGGACTTGAATTTGAATCCCTGGCACTCATGTAAAGAGTCAGGTGCAGCAATGCACACCTGCACTCCCTGCGCTGAGACAGGCACTGGGATTCCATCCAGAGACAGAAGATCCCTGGATCTCACAGGCCAGCCGGTTAAGCTGAATCAACGAGCCCCAGGTCAGTGAGAAACCCTGCATCAAAAAGAAAACTAATAATAAGGTGGAAGGGTTAGGGAGGAGGGCTTGTGAGTCAAAGTGCTTGCCTCCTATGTGTGAGGACCTGAGTCTAATTCCTCAGAATCCATGGAAAAGCCAGACATGTTGCATAAGCATCTACAACCCCAGCTTTCCCATAAGGAAATAGAGAGGAGAGAAGAGAGAATCCCTAGAAGCCCGTGGACCAGCTAGCCTATGTGTGCGGCATCAAGACAACAGAGAGGTCCTGCCTCTAACAAGGTGGAAGTGGGGATGGATACCCAAGGCTGTTCTCTGAGCGCCTCACTTGCATGCTGTGGTACACACACCTGCACTCAGACACATGACTGTGCACACATACGCTCAGACACACCCCCACGCACAAACCATACATCCATACACACAAGTAAGGTGGAGGGTGACTGAGGAACATACCTGACATTGACCTCAGACCCCCACATGTGTGCATATGCTCATATACATACACTCAGATGGACATGTAACACTTGTCCATGACCCATCTCCAAATAAATATGTTTTTTCCATGTTCAAAGTCTTCTTGGACTTCCAACTCTTTTGCTGTTGTTTTTTGGAGACAGAGCTCCATGTAGTCCAGGCTGGCCTTAAACTTGCTTTGTAGCCAAAGATGACCCTTGCCTCCTGATATTTCTGCTTCTACCTCCCAAATGCAGGAATTATAAACATGTGCAACAGCCCAATTTTTAACAATGACCACTGTCCTCTCCCTTGACGTCTCTCTCCTGATCCTGCAGTCTGCTTCAGCTCTAATGACTTCCCGCTGCCCCCACACACCAAGCAGGCTCCTCCTTCTGGGTGGACTTGAGATACCTTTACCATCTGCCCCTATTGGATAGACCCTCCATAACCATCGCACATATGATCACACACCTATATCAGGCTCTTCTTTGGTGTTTCCGTAGTGTTTAACTTTGCTTATACTGTGTACCCACCATTTTTTGTTATTTCCCATCTTTCCTAGAATGTAAGCATCAACGGAACACCATTCTTTGTTTTTGCTAACATCTGGAACAGTACCTAGAAATAGTAGATACTTGATAATTAAAAGTAGAACGATTGACAGATCAAGAGAATGAGGATGTTCATGCCTTATGGGTGCTGTCTTGTGTTTGTTTCTAAAGAGGAAGATTTACACCAGTCAGAAGTCTCTTGTACGGTATTGGTGGTGGCCTTTAATACCAGCACTTGGGAGGCAGAAGCAGGCGGATCTATGTGATTTTGAGGCCAGTCTGGTCTACAGAGCGAGTTCTAGGACAGCCATGGCTATATAGAAGAAATCATGCCTCAAAAACAAACAAACAAACAAACGCCAAACAACAACAGTCTCAGTGGAAACAAAGAACTTGTTGGGCTAGGTTCTTCCTGGATGAAGACAGTTGTAATCTAAAATCCTGTCCTCCTTGTCCTCTCCCTCCTTCTTGTCCTTCCACCCTGAGGCGGGATCTTACTATGTAGCCCAGGTTGGCCTTAAACCCAAGATCTTCCTGTCTCAGTCTCCTGAATCCTGGAATTATAGGCATCTACTACCACACATGGGTAAAATGTAATAGTGAAATCTGAATACCTTGAGTAGACAGTACCACTTCTGTGTGACTGTTGGGGACTCTCAGGGTTCAAGGTGACATGTACCATCTTCTTCTGTCCATGGTTCACCCCCACCCCATGGCTTCAGTGGGATATGGCCTCTTAGAAACTTAAACCAGGCATTCATTTTGTGTGTGTGTGTGTGGGCTAGATTTGATGCCACAAACTAGTTTTTGACACAAACTGGAGTCATCTTAGTGGAGGGGGCCTCAATTGAGAAAGTGTCTCCATAAGATCAGGCTGTAGGCAAAACCTATAGAGCATTTTCCTGATTAGTGGCTGATGCGGGCGGGCCCAGGCATTGTGGGTGGTGCCACCCCTGGGCTGGTGGTTATGGGTGCTATGAGAAGGCAGGCTGATCAAGTCACGAGGAGCAAGCCAGTAAGCAGCACCCTTCCATGGCCTCTGCAGTAGCTCCTGCCTCTGGGTTCCTGCCATGTTTGAGTTCATGTTTTCACTTCCCTTAAAAGACTATGACTCAGGATAGTGAGCCAAATAAACCATTTCCTCCCCTAGTTGCTTTTGGTCATGCATGACATTTCATCATAGCAATAGTAACCTTAAGACACCGTGTGCATACATACGGGCACTCTGCATGCGTGTAGGTACTGATGTATGTCAGACCTTTCTGAAGGTGGAGAGAACGGACCTCTGCATACCTCAAAACCATTCTGTCAGTAGCTGTCAATCTCCTGATGCAATTTTCCTCCCTTCCTTATACTGGCTATTCATACAACATTTTCCTGAGTCCAAGAAACATTAGGCAAGTGGCTGGCACACACGCACAGACAAGTTCCGCTTCCATCACTGTGAGCGTCAACACAAACCTGCAAGGACATGAGCCACATCTGGAGGCCACAGTCCTCTAAGAGTGACTCTGTGTGTGTGTGGTGGGGGGGCATGGAGGCTGGCTGGAAGAAGACTAAAGGAATGTGTTCCAGTGACAAACACAAAAACATCGGACAATATGGGAATAGGATCCTGACAATTTTTCCTTGATATGTTTTGGCAGTGAGCAGAACAATGACCATCTAATCTAGACTTTTAGAAGAAGAGATAAAAGTGGGGAAGCCTGGGTGGGAGGACCCCAGGCTCTGGCTTCTATGAAGTAGATGCAATGGCTTTATTCTTAAGTGAAAGTGGGGCTGTCAGTGACACTCAAAGGCTACCAAGGATGCTGTGTGACCCTCTTGTGAATTCTGATCATCTGAAGCTGGCACCTGAAGCTTCTAGAAAGAAGCAGTAAAGACGTTTGTAACCTGTGCTTTGCTACGAGGATAGGAGTAAGGCATTCACTTATTTCCTGAAGCTGTAACATTTGTACGCACATAGCCATGCATGCTTTTTGGAAAAAACACGTAAGATCGGGCTGGGAAACTGCCTAGTCTAGATAGTAACTATTTTAGACTTTGTGGGCCAGATGGTTCCATCGCTCCACTGAACTCGGCTGGCAGAGTGGGAAAGCGCAGATACACAGAAGAGAATGGGTGTGAATGTCTTCCAGGAACACTAAATTCTGCAGCAACAGAAGGGGGGCAAGAACTAAGCCTTGGTCTGATGACCCTTGGAACAGGAGCACTGTAGCAACTGAACTTTCCACGACAATGGAAATGTTTGTATCTGTGTTGTCCAATACGGCAGTCACTAGCTCACCTATGGTTAAGAAAAACGTAGCCAGTACAACTGGCAAGCTGAATATTTAAACTACTAAAATTATTTTTTTTTGCATGTGCATGCTCTTGTGTGTTCACACACATGTGTGTGTAGGCCAGAGGGCAAGCTTGGGTGGACCAGCCACCTTGTTCTTTTGAGCCAGGCTCTCTCACTGGCCTGGAGATCACCAATTAGACTAGACTGGATGGTCAGGGGACCCCTGGGATCCACTTGTCCCCACCTCTCCAGAAAGGGCGATTCTAAGCATACACCAATATGATTTCTTTCCGTGGGTGCTAGGATCAACGTCAACCCTCACACTTGCATGGCAGACACCTTATTTATTAAGCTTTCTCCCCAGCCCCAGATTAAAGCATCAGAGGCACCAGTGGCTATTGTCTTTTGAAAGGGGCAGATCTAAAAGTTCCTAATGTAGCTATCTAAAAAACAAGGTCACAGGTTTAAAAGAACTCACCGGACATGGACAGGCTCAACATCCCCAGACACTGCCTTTGTGCTGTGTGCAGCCAGCCTTTCATCCCTGGCTTTTCATGGGGATGAGAAGATCAGGTTCGAGGACTGAGGAGAGGGTTGGACAGGATGACAAAGAACCAGAGATACGATGGAGCCCAGCAGGAGACAGCAAGCAGACTCTCCCTCTCAATCTGCCCTCCTGAAGTAGTTTGCCAAAGTGGCTCTAATGGATCGTCCGCTTCCTGGGCTACAGGAGCCAGCTGTGCACTGTGACTAATGAAGAGGGCAGGAAGAGTTGGGAGACTGAAGACGGCTGCAGCAGAATGGCTGCTTAGGGCACAGGGCTTTTTCCTTCTCACCTAGAAAGGTCTTGAAATATGCCAGCAGCTGCCTCGGGGACATTCACATTTCCCAGTAAGGCTGGTTGCCAGAGCCTCCCAAAGGATCCCATTCAACACTATTTTATCCACCCATCTACAGTGAGGGTCCCACCTGACATGGACTCCTCTGGTCACTTTCCTTACTGTTGGTGTTTTAATTGCCGCACATTCCAACTCCCCCAGGTCTTCCCGCACAGGGAGCACATTAACCAGCCCTTAAAGCCAACCCCCAAGGTGGGGATAGACCTAAACTCAGCACCTGGATTCCAGCAAGTTTTCGGATGTTAGTGTTTGTTATAGCTGATGCGGGAGTCACGTATTTTCAGGACATTTACCATCTCTTTCCAACAGAGCCCCTCCCCCGGGATCCCCAGTCTAACTCTCCTGTTTCCTCAGACCTCTAAGAGGGGACAGGCAGCACTGTCATACGTGTCCTCCCACAAGAGTGCCCCTTCCAGCTGTACACGGGACACATTTGCCCCCGTGAAGGCTCTTAACCTTCATCTAGGGCATCTCACAATCTAGAGTCTTCGGTTGGGAAATCCAGTTCCGAGTTTTCTGACATTTTTTGACAGGAACCAACTTCTGAGTCTAGCTTCTTGGTTCTCACTTCCCCATCCACCATCATTAGAATTCCCCCGACAAATATTACTAAGATGGCCTCCAAGTTCTTGAGTTTTAATTAGGCTGGTTCCCTAGGGATATATGTGCAATCATGGAACCCAGGGGAAGCCACGCTTGGGGGAAATGGGAGAGAAAGGAACTCTCATCAGTATGGGTCCCTGGGGGCCCCCTGGCCATGCAGTTTGGTTATAGATAGCACAGATATAGCTGCTAAGGGTGAATTCTAAGGGCCTGTGTTAGATCTCAGAAACCCAGGACAAATGTGGCCTGGGGCCATGTAGCTTGGTTATAGACAGCACAGATAAAGGTGATTATCTGTGCTAAAGGTGATGCCAAGGGCCTTCTGTTCCCTTTTGTTAGATCTCAGAAACCCAGGACAAATGGCTGAGGTGCCTATTAACATATCAAAGCCGATGCTGGCCATCTCTCCCAGCATCACCCAGCACCAGTGGCTCCTCCCAGCTCTCCCAGCATCACTCAGTGCCTGTGGCTCCTCCCAGCTCTCCCAGCATCACTCAGT
>LOJH01000988.1:37799-53356 GCA_001685095.1 Ellobius talpinus | reverse complement strand
TCTACATGGGAAGTAGAAAGTAGAAAAAGACAAGATCTCCTAAGTAAATTGGGAAATGGAGACCTTGGGGGAGGGATGGAGGGAGAAGGGGAGAGGCAGGGAGGAGAGCAGAGAAAAATGTAGAGCTCAATAAATATCAATAAAAAACTGAAAAAAAGAAAGAAATTCAAATAAAACACAATCTGACTGAATTCAGAAGCCCAGGAAAACCAAGAAGACTTCAGAGCAACCCAGGAACATGTGACTGACTCCTTCTGAGGGTTTGATCTAGGGATGGAAGTTACATCAGAATGTCTATAATGCAGATGGGATTACATGGACTCCCTGACAGTCCAGTGAAGGGATGAAGGTGCCTTTGAGGTAGCCAGAGCCTTGTACTTAATGTGTGAACAGAGTCTCAAAGGCGTCACCACTGAACCAGCAGCAAAGCCTTGTCAATCTACCACTTACGTTCATGTTGGTAGCAAATGCAATCAGACAAGGCCAAACAATAAAATAAAACCTGGGTGGGTGCGGAGGGAGGAAGTTGAAGAGAGGCCTCGGCCTGTAAGGGCACTGGCTGTTCTTACAAAGGATCCAGGTTCAGTTCCCAGCACCCACATGGTGGCTTTCATCTGCCTGTAACTCCAGTCCTAGGGGATCTGATGCACTCTTCTGGCCTCTGAGGCACTGAGCTCACACGCACACGCCCCCCACCCCTGCCAACACACAATTTAACAAATTAAAACATTAGGACTGGTGAGATGGCCCAGAGAGCAAAGGCTTCTGCCATTAAGTCTAATGACCTGAGTGCCATCTCTGGGATCACATGGTAAAGAGGAAGAATCGACTCCAGCAAGCTGTCTGCAGACCTCTGCGTGGGTGGCTCACCCAAGGGCCTGCATTGGTGGCACACGCCTGTAAGTCCAGCACTTGAGAGGCAGAGGCCAGTGGACCTCTGTGAGTTTGAGGTCAGCCTGGTCTACAAAGCAAGTTTTAGGCTAGACAGGGTGACATAGGGAGATTTATCTAAAAATAAATAATTAAAATAAAAGGCTGGGAGGAAGATGAGAGGTGGGTATGAAACCATTACTTACACGTGACAGGCAACCCTAGCAGCCTGTGGGAAATCTACTGAAAACAGCAAAATAAACCAACTGAGGAGTCTGCGTTACAGTCAACAGTTTTCACACCTGTCAGACGCTAGACTGGAAAAAGCACCCTGACAATCCATTTCCAAACACGATAAAATACTAGGAATGAGGGTAAAGAGAGCACAAGGGTCCATTTCTTCATTCTGTGCATGCACATGTGCACCTGTGTGCATGTGCCTGAGGAGGCCAGAGGTTGCCATCAGGTGACTTCCTGGATAATTCTCCGCCTGATTTCTCAACAGTTTCTCTGGCTGAACCTGGAGCTCATGGGTTTGGCTAGATCAGTGAGCTCCTGGAATCCCCCTGTCTCCATCTCTCCAGTTCTGATCACAGGCATGCACCCTACCACCACCTCCACCATCAACACCACCACCTCCACCACCACACAGCTGTTTTTAATGTTGGTACTGGGACTTGAACTCAGGTCTTCATGCTTGCTCCGTAAACACTTTACCCACTGAGCTGTCTCCCCAGTCTGTCAATGTCACATTTTTGACAGTGTGAAGGCACAGCTGCTAAGGAGCAGGAGAAATGAGAGAAGTAAAGACACACTGACTGACTGTGATCCTGCAAAGCATGTACTGTGGACACCCTGCCTCTGTGTGGCTAGGGCTGAAAACGAGGTCTTTAAGGAGGTGGGTGAAATTAGCCGTGTTCGTGGGGCCTTATAGATGCAATCTGAAAGCGTACGTGTTTGAACACTTGGTCTTGACAGCACTGTTTGGGCAGCTTATGGAACCTCTCTGGGGAGTGTGGCTGGTAGAGGCAGGCTGGCCTCTGAGGGTTATGGGGCAGCTTTCTTCCAGTCATGTCTTCCTGGGCCTGGCCGCTCTGGAGAAAGTTCTACCACACATGCCATCGCCACGCACATGTTCCCTGACACCATGCCTCCCACACTGTGATGAACTGAACCCCCTGAAGCCATGAGCCAAAATAAACCCCCTCCCTTGAGTTTCAGAAATCAAGTGTTTTGTCACAGGGACAAGAAGGGGAGCCCAAGCACAGGGCAAACTGAAGCTTGGGTGTTGCCCATCCCCCAAGCTTTAAAGGCTCAGTCCTCAGGCCGACAGAAGCAGATCTGTCCCCATACTGTGACAGCGGTGACAATCTTCATCAGCTGGGAGGGCAGGAGACCCTCAAGGTCCAGCCTGTTGATGCCCCCTCACAGAAGGATGATGGGAAGGGTCAGGGACCTCCTCGCAAGATTCCTGCCACCTGCTCCAGTGCCTCCCTCCCAGCCGCACGTGGTTCTACGTCTCAGGAAATTCTAGGGTACAGAGAGGTAGGGAGGCTAACAGGAGGGTGGGATTCTATGATACAGCCTCTTTGAGGTCACCAGCTGGAATGGGACTTTGTGGTGGGTGATGCAGCTCTTTGGGGTCCTCGACCCTGTGAGTGGGGACAATACTCATTGGTTCAACAAGCTGCACTTGGATGGAATCGTCACTCATCCTTCTGTCAGCATAAGTGGATGCATCTCCCCAGGGGAATTTCATACCACAGTGAAGTACCTGGGCACTGGAAGAACCTTTAGGACATGGGTCCTTGTGGGAGGTCTTTAGGTAACTGAGGATTTATGGGACCTCAGCCCTGTCTCCTTGCTTCTTGGTTCATGGTATACCTGAGGCTGCTACTCAACTAGCTCTTCCCCGGTGCTCTGCCTTGTCATAGGCCCAAAGCAAGGGGCTAACCTACTGAGTCACCAGGAAGATGTGCCAAAAGAAACTTCTTCTCTTTATAAGTTAATTCTCTTAGGCATTTTATTATAGCTGCAGAAGGCTAACATAGGACAGAGCCTTATCCTGACCTGTGTCTTTCTATCAAGAGACCTCAGAGGTCTCCCTTTTCCCATACACCCTCTCCCATCTCCTATCCCCACCACCTGAAAGAGGTGCCACCTGCCGGTCAGAGTGCCCTCACCTGCCACCAACCCCACTGGGATTCTATTCAAGACTTCCTGCCACCAATAAAAAAAGAAATGTGCCACAATACATTTCTGTTCTTTAAGCTGCCTAACCTAAGGTGTTTTGTTACAGCAGCCTGAGCTGACTAATACATGGCACCATTGTGAACATCTCAGGAAACAATGAGGAAGACACCACCCTGCCTTCCTCTGCCCCTCCTTGCTCCTGTGAAGGGTGTGTTCCCCTGCTTTACCTTCCAACACCTCCTTATACAGAAAAATCAGACTTCTCTCCTGCCAAGGGATGTTTTGGGTTAAATGACAGAATTGTCCTATGATGGTGAAAGGCTGTTGGGATGTTAAAGCTAGGCTGGCTGCACAGGGTGATCTGAGGGAACCCATTCATTGACACCTGCAAAGGTCATGTGAGGGTCAGACTCTGTCCCCCAAACCCATTTGCTGGGTCCTGACCCCCACAAACCTAGCCTGCAACTGTCTCTGGAGATGGCGGTCTCTCAATAGATTCTAAGAGATGAGTTCACTAGGAAGGCCAAGAGTCAATCTGACTGTGGCTCAGGACACAGTCACACAGAGTACAGTCATGTGAGGACAGGGAGACGATGCTGACTGTGAGCCAAGAACAGAAGCATCTGCAGGAGTCTGGCAGGTGGCATCTTGATTTGGGACTCAGGACACGTGATGCTGAGGTCTGAAGTTGTACTGCCTGGCTGAGGTATTAACCACGGTGACTGGAACTGACTCAAACAGAGCGTCCAGAGAGAGGGAACATCTACCGTAACCAGCTGTAGCCCCTGCCTTGTATGGATATGGTAAGCACATCCTGAAGGTCGCCTCCACGATGAAGATTATAATGGCAGAAACTGAACATATCTGCTGTGTACGGATGCCACGGATGTGAGGTGATTAGGAACATGTAAGGCCCTCATGCACACACATGAACACACACAATTGAATCTTTCTGGATCCCCAAGTTCAAAAAGACACAATGTGGTGGTGCACACCTGTGATCCCAGCACTTTGGAGGTAGAGACAGGAGGATCAGAAGTTCAAGGTCATTCTCAGCTGCTTAGGGAGTTAGAGGAAGGCAGCCTGGGCTCTAAGGAACCCTGCTTCAAAAATCATTATTTACGTTCAAGGGAAAGGCACCTGCCACCAAGCCTGTGGACAACCTGAGTTCAATCCCCAAGACTCACATGGTGGAAGGAGAGATCCCATTCTCATAAGCTGTTCCTGACCTCCACCCATGCCATGGCATGTCCATGTCCTCCACCGAGAATAAATAAACATCTAATAAAATAAAATGACAAAGAGTAAAGTCTCTATCTAGCTCATACATTTGATCCTAGCAATTGGGAGCTGGGGAAGGAGGTGGGTTGCTTCCACCCCTCACCCCAGTCCTTTGGCAGCACTGGGTAAGGTCCTGACTAAGCATCAACACCCACCATCAAATGAAGGCTGAGGAGGGAGGACCACGCTGGGTGGAAGCAGCAATCCACACACCCTGCCTGGAGCAAGAGGACAGGTAGCATATAAAGGCAGAGAGCGGTACCACAGCTAGAGAAGCAAAGGGCAGCCACGTGCACAATGCATTCTGCCTTTGCAGTAGTGATCTGGGCAGCGTGAGCCTGGTGCCCTTGGCTGCAATGGATACCTCTCTCTGAGTTCCCAGCAGTCCCCACTCCTGGCCCCCGGGAAACCAGATCTCTCAAGACTGCTAAGCCCTCGCATGCCTGCGATTCCTAGGCTGGTGTTGGGCTTAATTAAGACGTGAACTTTAATGTAGTTCTCACGATTACCTTAAGGCACTGCAGGTCTGTAAGCTGATATTTCCTGGTTGCAGGATCTCAGGGTGGAATCTCAAGTCACCACTTGGGCACAGGAAGTCACCGCTACCTGGGGCAGCTAGGGGCCCTGCCGCACAATCAGCCTGCTGTTCCCAGAGTTATTTAAGAGTTCAGGGCATCCATGTTTCCCAGGGGTTGGTTGTGGGTAGGGAGGCATCAGTTCTACAGAGAGACATTCTCACTGTTCGCTTAGCTTTGATGCAAAAAAGTAAGCAGTGTGCATCTGAGCCCCTCACCTTATCTCTCCTAGACTGCCGACACACAGCTGCTCGCGGTAAATAGCAGTCTGCGCCTCGGCCTGCCTTCTTGCCCTTCAGCTTAAAAAGCAAACTGCGCTTTTATAAAACGAGAGAACCCTAATGCTTGCCATTCAACGGGCCCAAGTGTTTCTTTTTTTTTTTCTTTTTTTTTTGCCATTTAGGGTCTTTTTTAAATCCAATTTTATTGCACTTAATTTATATAAAGTGTGGATGAGCATGTAACAGCAAGCCTGTGGCAGGGAGAGGACAACCCATAAGAGCTGGTTCTCTCCTTCCACCATGTGCAGGTACCTACAGAGACCAGGGGCATCAGATCCCCTGTGGAGGTAGCATGTGCAGGTACCTACAGAGACCAGGGGCATCAGATCCCCTGGAGCTGGAGTTACAGGTAGTTGTGGGCTGCCTCATGTGGGTGCTGGGAACCAAACTCAGGTCCTCTGTAAGAGTAGTATATGCTCTTAATTGGTAAGCCATCCCACCAGGCCTCTATTTTGGCTGTTTGAGACAAGGTTTCACTTAGTGAGCCACCCTGGCTATCAAATCAAAGCAGTCCTCCTATCTCGGCAGGAGGATTGCAAGCATTGAGCTGCCACACCCAGCTTTACTACTTAATTTCTAAGAACAGCTTGCTATCATGCGGTGGTCCACCCCTTGGAAAGATCTCACCCTGTTTCTTGGCATGCCACTCTGACCTTGAAATAAAATATGAATATGAAGAATAGACAAGATAAAACCATGACCACTGCCCCGGGGACAGGAGTGAGGGTGCTGGGACCCTCTACCACCTATGCAGAATCAAAACAGGGCAGGATTTGAGTTAAGTCTCCACCCTCACCCACTCCTCCACCCCAAGCCTAGGATGGACTCAGTGGAGCTGTGTACTAAGGGATCATCGGCCAAGGTCAGTGCCTAGGGCACAAAGAATTGTAGCAGCTCCAAAGCCTGCATTGGTAGCTCCCTTGGAACTCCGTGGCTTGAATGAAGGCACCCCACTTCCTGCTCAGGACATGGCAGCACATTCAGGGTCTCTGGTGTGTGTGTAATGGTTAACGTGGAGGTCTATCTGACGGGATCCAGAATCTCTGAAGAGACCATGAGGAAGTTTCTAGATTGGGTTGATGCGGAAGGAAGATCCACCCTGAATGTGGGGGGCACCATTCCATGAGCTGGGGTCCTGGACTGAATAAAAGGGAGAGAGTGAGCTGAGCACCAGAGTTTCTCTCTCTGCTTCCTGATTGTGGGTTCCATGTCATTTGGTTTGGGGCCAAATTAACAAATCAAAGTGGACCTGGCCTCCAGGTTCTCCCTGCATCTGTCCCTATCTGGTATGGGGCCCTTCTGGCTGGCACACCCCACCCCCTACCCTAAACTCTCCAGTCCAGGGACTGGGCTGCCCCCCCGCGGTGGCCCATGCTTGGTATTCACTGTCCACCCTAGGACTGTGGATATTCACTTGGTGTCTGGTGCTCACCACTCAGCCTGCCCTCTCTTACACTGGGCGGCCACAGATCTATCTATGTATGGATTCAGTTCACTCTGATGTCTCCATCAGGCGAGAGTCGCCTCTACTACAGGAGACTAAGAAGCTCTTCAGACACTGCTCCTGCACCCTGGAGAGGGCCCCTATCATCCCTGTCACTGACTCCCCACCACCTGTGAGACTCCTAGAGCAAGAACCCAGGGGAGAGACCACAGACGGGCTTCAAGGATGGCAGCGGAAGCTCTGAAGGCGGGGACCTGCTTTCCTGGCCAATAAGCAGCCCCATGTGGGCTCCCTGTCCCTGTGCAGCTCAGAGAAGGTCCAGAAGCAAAAGTGTCCGAGTCAGAGCCATGGAACCTTCAGCGCATGCGGAGCCCTGACTTGGTGTCTGAGGGTCTGTAGACTGCTCTCTTCCCAGCACCACTTAGCACCATTGCAGGCCCAAGCTCCACCCAGCACTCTTTCCACATTCTCTGAGAGCCCCAGCCTTTCCTGTTGGCACTCACCCTCTTGAACTGCCACCAACTCCACAGGAATCACCTGACCCAGAACACATGGGACTCCAAGTTAGGAGAGTCACAGGGTGACAGCCTGACCTAAAGAAAGAAAGGCCTCACAGTGGTACCGATTATGTAGTATAAGTCACACTCCAGACTCTATCTGACTAAGATCCCTCATGGCCTACTAGAGGCCTGCCCCCACCAACGCTGCCTTGGCTGCTTTCACTTCTTTCGTAGGTGGATATTAGAGATTGAACCCAGGCCCTGGCACAGGTGTGCGAGCACCAAGTTACATTTCCAAGCCCTCAATAAATCACATGGAGGACCCAAACCCTTGTCTTAGGCTCTGCATCCTGAAGAACCGAAGAGCCTATTCTTTCAGCTATCCCTGGCTCTGCTGCCATGATGATCTCCTCTGTGGGAAGAGATGAGAATACAAACACATACACAGATGACTTCGTGAGGATGTAAGGAGAAGACGGCATCTGCAAGCCAAGGAGAGAAGCTTCCAGAGGAACTAGCCCCGTGACACCTCCGCATCAGCCCTCTAGCCTCTGGGACGTGAGTTGATGGTGCCTGTTGTTGAAGCCCCCATCATGGCATCCCAAGAAAGTTGATGTTCCCCTCCACGGAGGAGAATGTGTGCATCCTCTATGGTCCAGCTGGACTGGCACCTACGAAACAGGGCTTCCCAGCCACTCCAAGGCAGGATAAATCACAGTTCTACCTTTCCTTATAGACTTTTCTGGAACAGCCTTCTACCAGTCCCATAGGCCCACATCTTCCCTACTCGTTTCCTGTTTTGTTTTGGCTGAATTGAGCTCCCAACAGAGCTTCACGGTAACTTATCCATCACTGTGTTCCACACCAGATCAGGTCAACTGTCAGTCCTGGCGCTGAGCAGGACAGCTCCCTGAGTAGGCAGGCAGCCTTCTCTCGGGTGTCTGTTGGCAACTCAGATGACATTCTAAATGACATCCTAAATGGCAGGGTCGCCCTGGGCTCCAACACTGACCCTACTTAAATGGCTCTGAGGACAGAGCCCAAGAACTTCAATTTCTCTCCCCCACATCCTCAGAAACATTGACCGAACTCTCTCCAAAACGGTTACAGAAGAACTCAAGCTGTGAGATCTCCCTTGCCTCCCTGGCTCCTGACCCCCTTGAGCAGCTTCCCTTTGACTCCTCAGAGGCACAGCTGCCTGCTGGAGCTATCCCTTTATCTGTGACCCCTGCCACCAAGCTGAAACTGTTTAACATAGTGTGAGTGTCACAATGGGCCGATATCACCCACAATACTGTTTTTCTTCTTGTTCAATGAAATAGATATTTTTGTGAATTAGCCAAGGAAAAGAATGTGAGGAGTAGGGCTTTGTGGGCTCCTTCACCCTCACTCTCGAAGGGCCATTGGAACAGGGATGTGGCCTTATCAAGGGCTTCTTATGGCTTCAGTCCCCTCTTAAACAAACAAATCCCTAGGTGCTTGTCTGAGGAAGACAGGGTGGGTTCATAGGGCCAGAAAGTTCTATGTTGGTATCTGCAGCGATAGCTAATGTGCCTGGCTCTCCTGCTTCCACCCTCCTCTGCAGACCAGGACTGTTCTGCACAACCTGTGGGGACAGAGACTGTCACAAGCTGTATCAGAAGTGAGGGACCCATCCTGCGATTCCCTGCAGCCAGGTTGCAAGAACAAAGGGATTTTTGTGTAGGCTTCTCCCTCCTAGGACTTAGGAGTCCCTTCGGAGACATCAGAAGTGTTCTGTGCATACACAATAGAGGCCCCCTCCTCCCGGGATGACTGCATCCTGATTAAAGTCTCCTGATGAATGGAAGATGAAAGACAAGTTATGGACCTCTGGGAAATTACAGCTCATCGGCCACTCTTTTCCTCTCTGGTTCATGTGGATTGCTGGCCACGGGAAAGGAGCATTTTGCACTTTATGAGATCAACCACGTACTTTTCAACATTTCCATACAATGTCTTTTCATAAAGCCGTGTCAAAAATTATCCTGGTGTCTGGGGAGATGTTTCAGGGGACATGAGTGCTTATTGCACAAACATGAAGACCCAAGTTCAAAATCTCTAACTCTCACCCAAAAAGCCAGGTATGGCCTTGTGAGTGAAATCCAGATGTGTTGAGGGCAGAGGAAAGAAGATGGCTGGGGCTTGCTGACTGCCAGCCTAGCTCTAAGTTCAGTGAGAGAGGCTTTCTCAAAAGAACAAGGTGGATAGTGGTAGAGAAGGCTTCCTCTGGCCTCTGCCTTTATTGTAGAGAAGACATGCACACACAAGTGCATACATCACACACACACACACACACACACCTCACATACATGCAAATGCACTGACTAGTTGGTGCTGATAAAAGGCCATGATACCTCAGTGATCCAGGGTCACCTCAGGATTCCTTACATCACAGGGTTTCCACATAAGTTTGTTGAAATGCTTGTATCTCTCTCTCTGACCCAAAGTTATCAAAACAGTCCAGGTCAGGACCAGGAAGATGGCTCGGAGGGTGAAGAGCTCTTTCTGCCAAGCCTGATGTACTGAATTCAATCCCAGGAACTCATGTGGGGAAAGAGAACCAGTTCTCACAAGTTGTCTTCCGACCACCACATGAACAACAGAGCTGCATGCACATGCAAATAAATAAATGCAAAAAAATTATAGAGACTGAGTCAGCTGGAGTTGATTACAGCAGAGCTAGAATTGAGCACCATGCTAGCTGTTCACTTTAATGGACCTCAAACAGGCTCGACCTGGATCTGATTAGACCCACTACAGGGGGCCTCTGCAAAGTATAATTATGTGATGTTTTCAGATCCTCAGATGAAAAGAGACCACAAGCACAGAACATTCCAGAACCTCATCAGACGTCTGCCTCTCCACGGCAAACGCTGAGGGCCTTATCTGAACTGTCCTATCCATAGCAGTTGACTCTGAGGCCACAGGTAAGGTCTCTTGCATTCCTGTGCATTCTGCCTTTATCAGAAGCAGCTTACAGTTCCAGGTTATGATCTGTCATTGTGGAGAAATCGAGACAGGAACTTCGAACAGCTAGTCATATCATATCCCCAGTAGAGAGCTTAACAAAACGAATGCAGGCATATTAGCTTGCTTTGAGTACTCAGGTCTAGTTCTCCTCTCTTTTCATAGTTCAGGAGCCCTGCATAGGGAATGGTGCCACCCACAATGGGCAGGGTCTTCCCACATCAATTAATTAATCAAAACAATCCACCTGCCCCCAGCCATGCCCACTGGCCAACCCAGTGTAGATAATCCCTGTTTGAGACTCTCTTCACAGGTGATTCCAGGTTGTATCAAATTGACAACTAAAACTAACCATCACAATATGGGACACTGACATAGGACACACCTGGTGAGGTCCTCAGCAGTGTTTCTTGACTCTGGACTGTAACTACACAATGTTCTTATCCTCAGCAGGGCCGTAAGGGAAAGCTGGCTCACCACACACACCTGGGAAGATTGCTCCAAATCAAAAGGGCGTTTCCTTAATGTGTGTCCAATGTGTATGCAGGCATGATTATGTGTGTATTTGCATGCACATGTGTGTTCACACGTGTGCGTGTATGTATGTGTACACACACACAAGCACTCACCCATACAGATAGATGCACATGATGGCCAGAGGTCAGTGTTAGTTGTCTCCCATTATTTTCCACCTATTCTTTAAGACAGACTCTCACTGAACTTGTCACTCCCAGTGAGCCAGGGAGTTCCCAGTGATCCACCTGTCTCAGCCTCCCCAGTGCTGGGGTTACAGGTACATGCATTATCGTGTCCCCCTTTCTCATGGGTGCTGGAGATCTTGATTCAGGTCCTCATGCCCGCATAGCAAGCTCTTTAACTCACTGAACCATCTCCTCAGCATTTAGAGAGGTCTTTCTTTAAAAATAATTATTCTAGAGCTGAAGAGATGGCTTAGTGGTTAAGAGCACTGGCTGCTCTTTCAGAGGATCTGAGTTCAATTCCCAGCATCCACATGGAAGCTCCCAACTGTTTGTAACTTCAGTTCCAGGGGATCCAATACCCTCAGAGAGACATACATGCAAGCAAAACCCTAATGCACATAAAATAAAAATAAATTATGAAAAATAATAATTGTTAATATTCTAGCGAGGTGTGGTGGTTCACACCTTTAATCCCAGCACTTGGGAGGCAAAGATAGATGGGTCTCTTTTGAGTTAGAGGCCAGTCTGGCCAAGCTCTAGACCAGACAAGGCTACATAGTAAGACCTTGTCTCAAAAAGTAAAGTAATAATAGCAACAAAAATAGTTAT
Source organism: Ellobius talpinus (assembly GCA_001685095.1). Taxonomy (NCBI): domain Eukaryota; kingdom Metazoa; phylum Chordata; class Mammalia; order Rodentia; family Cricetidae; genus Ellobius; species Ellobius talpinus. The sequence continues at coordinate 41,914 of LOJH01000988.1, read as the reverse complement.
ATTCTGTCTGTGTGTGCGTGTGTGTGTGTGTGTGTGTGTGTGTGTGTGCGCGCGTGTGTATGATGTCATGGTGCATGTGCAGTGCTCAGAAGAAACTCTTAGGAGTCAGTCCTCTTCTCCACCACATGGATTCCAGGAATCAACTTCTGTGATGCACTCTGTGATAAACAGTGATGTTTATCCACTGAACTGTTTCACCGACCCTCTGTGAAGTCTTCCTTAGTGTGCAGTCAGGAAGGGGCTCATGCCTTCTGCCTTTGACTGATCCTTTGAAAAGGCTGGACTAATTTTCAGCAAGCTTGGTCTATAATAAAGGGTCCTAGGACACATATAATTTCGATCTCTCCTCCTTTCTGTTTCTTCGTGACAGGCTCTCACATAGCCTGAGCTAACCTTGAGAAAGCAGAACTGCACTTTCCCATTTGTGTAGAAGTGAATGCCAAATACACAAATGGGATCTAGAGAACAAATGGGTTTGAACATGCAAAAAAACTATTTTAAATTCTTCCATAATCCTGTGCTCCATAAAAAACGCAGGGAGGGACAGACAGGGGACAAGAGTCATTTGTATAAATAAACAGCACTGAGCCACATGCTTGAAACTTTGCTACCCCCTCTGCAAGCTCTAGCACTGGAGGATGGCTCAGTGGCTAAGAGCACTGGCTGTTCCTGCAGAAGCCCCAGGTTCGGTGCTCAGCACCTGCAATGGTGGCTCACTGTAACCGTCTATAATCCCATTCCAGGAGATCCAATGCCCTTCTCTGGCCTCTGTGAGCACTAATGCACATGGCACGTACACAGACAAGCTGGCAAATACACATGAAATAAAAATAAGTAAGTCTTTTCTAAAAAAAAAAAAAGAAAAGGAAAAGAAAGATAACATAATGTACAGGTCAGAAAACTCAGATCACCAAACTGTTCAGGAAAAAAAGTATTCCTGGGAATTAGAGGAATAAAACTCAGAGGAGAACAGGCATCCTCAGGGGCCAGGTCAGGGAAGTACTGGCGAGCGAGACTGAGCAATACCCTGGGCTCCATGCCCCACAGTGCATACACCAGGCTTTGGTGGTGAGCACCTGTAGTTGGCAGGAGGGTCAGGAATTCAAGGCCATCTTCGGCCACATAGCGAATTTGAGAACAGCCTGGGCTACACGAGACCCTGTCTCAAAAACAAAACAAACATCCTTATACACTGCTAAACAGCTCAAAGGGACGAAAAGGGGAAACCCTCAGTTGTGGGACCACAAGGAGAGAACGGGTCCCTCACAGCTTGTGGTGCCCGGCAGAGTCTGGTTTTATTTCTACGGAGTATCCCAACAGTCTTTGTTGCCGCTACTATCCTTATTGAGGGCAAAGGGCAGACTATTCTACACACTCTTCTACTTCGTTGTTTTCTGTTGCTGTTGTTTGTTTTATTTTGCTTTTGAGCATTTGTCCCCAGGGCACTGAGGTCCAAATAGTGTTTCTGGAGCAAGTCTGTGGAGTGACAAAGGGCACACAGAGGGGACCCTGACGGCAAGCAGGTGCGCTTCTTGGCTACAGGGCTTCTCAGAGCTTTGACATGTAACTGCACTGTGAATACGAAAAGCCGTGCAAGAGTGTCCCTCCCTGACTCACGTGACTTCAGAATCCATCACAGAGTCCACGCCTGCTAGTTGTTGAGCTGTACATAAGAAAAGTGTCTTGGGGACTGGCAAGATGGTTCGGTGGGTGAAGGGACCTGCAGCCAAGCCTGACGACCTGAGTTCCATCTCTGGAGTCCACCTGGTAGGAGAAGAAAATTGACCCCTGCAAGTGTCCTCTGACCTCCATGAGCATCCCCCCTCCCCACCTATTGGCCTGAGATGTGATGGTCACGAGGTACTCCCAAGCAGTCACAAAGCTGAAGCAGGAGGATCTCCACTTCCAGGCCAGCCTTGAACACATAGTGAGACCCTAACTTAAAACAACAGTGAAAAGCTATAAACCTTAGAGCGAAGGCACAGACTCTGCTCCTGTTGGATGGGCTTGTTGTTTTTGTTTGTTTGTTTTGCAGGCTCAGTGGAGTTGAACTGGAGCAGAGCCCTGTGGCTAGTCCATAGAGACCTGTCTCCTCAGCAGCCATTGCACCTGAATCTGTTGTTAGCAAATCCATATATGCCAGCAAAGCCCAGTGGGCTCTGTTCTCATGTGGTCCAGAGATGTGATCAGAAAACAATTGCTGGCTCGAGGAAACCAGACCAGACATGGGGAGAACCAGAGTCTGCTTCTCTGTCCTTTGAGTCATCTCAGTTGGCTGACCTCCACTTGACCTCAGGGTCGGGACCAGGCACCTGCACTGGAGGGACATTCTCATGGGTGTGCTCTGATGGTTGTTTGCCTCAGTGTCCTAGGACACAGTCTGTTTGGAAACTTCTAGTCCTCTCTTAGGCAGGGGACCAGAGGGTCACCCCACACTAGACATGGGGACAGGAGGAACTGAGACTAAGAAAGAAAACTAAAATCTCAAAGATTATGTTGACACCAACACGTGACCAAAAATCCCAGGACAATGTGATAGTCCAGGCTCACAGCCCATGGGACTGAGAAGATGGGGACTCACATCTTAGATACCGAACCCTGCTCTGGCCCATCTCCTTCCCTCCCCATTTCTCACCCCCATCTCTTAGGATAAGGAAGAGAGAGATGCCTAACACAAGATGTAGTCCCCAAGAACACATTCCCAGTGACTGTTTCCTCTGGCTGAGCCCCACTTAATCCAGCTGAGCCCCACTTCCGGCTGTTTCCACACTCTCTTAGGAAAGCCACCAGATTATAAGCCCAGAGATGAGGCCAGCAACGCTGGACCTGTCCGTGATACATGACTGCATCCACTAGGTGAGGACCAAGCCTCCAAGGCATGGCACTTCCCATCCAATCTGCAAGTCCAAGAGGATAGAAACACTCCTTGTTTTTTGATGACACCAAGACACTCCTGGCCATGCAACAATCACCCCAACTAGGGTGCCTCACTCTTCAAATCATTTATATTTCCTACTCTCCTTTCCCTTCTTGCAAAGTCCCTTAAGTTTCTAAGACCCCAGGGTAAGACAACAAAACTTTGGTGTCCTAGGACTCAGGCAACAGCAGACAGTGAGGCTCAACAAAAATGAAACCCAAGAGCCAGCAAGAGATAGCTCAACAGGTAAAGGCACTTGCTGCCAACACTGGAGACCTGAGTTCAATCCCTGGGACCCATACAGCAGGAAGCACTGACTCCCAGTGGTTTTCCTCTGACATCCAGACATGAGCTGTGGCATGTGTGTGACCACACACATATACAAAATACATAAATATAATTTTTAAAATGAGATTCTGGACTGGAAGGATGCCTGGTGGTATAGAGTGCTGCTGCTGTTATAGAGGACCCAAGTTCAGTTCTCAGATGCCATGTAGGAAGACTCACACCTGTTTGCACTTCCAGCTACTATGCCCTCTTCTGGTCTCTATGGGAAACTACACTCACATGCACATACCCACACAACAGCATAATTAACACACACACACACATGCACATACGCATAAAAGAATTCTCTTAAAAAAGGAAAAAAGGAGACTCAAGAGGAGTGTACATTTTCAACTCAGATCTGAGAAAGCAGGCCCCATGGATGTTCTTGTAAAATTCCAAGTCTGGCAGAAGAGGGCTGCCGAGAGAGTGGAATGAGGGTTCATAGGCTGCTTCGATGGCGGTTGGCGGGGATAAGGTTTACAAGGTTGTTGCATTAACTGTGCCTGCTTCCTTGCATGCAAATTGTAGGCCAAAACCACAAAATTGCCCCCAATAAGAGGCTTTCTGCTGAACGACTCACAAACACTTGTTGGCCTTGATCAGCTCTGGGTGCCCTCCTCATAGAGCTTCACAGGTCTGCCAGCCCTGTAGAGTCCTCATGGCCTCTAATTTTCCTCTAAGTGCAGCTCTGAGGAGGTTTGTGGGCAGCAGGTCAAGGTTTCATGGTAAAGAGACTGTGGCAACAACACGGGGCAAGAATGATGGTGAAGTCATTCCAGTGCTGGGCCTTGGGAGTCCTTGGCCCCAGGCTTTCATGGTTAAAACAGACAGACACACAGACACAGACAGAGGTGCATGCACATGCGTG
>LOJH01000988.1:0-37783 GCA_001685095.1 Ellobius talpinus | reverse complement strand
CACACACACACACACACACACACACACACACACTGTTCTGCTCTGGCTTCTTCACCCACGGTTGATCTCCCTTCCAAAGTGGGCCTTCCTGGATTAAATCCTCCTCATTCCTTGGAGGCTGGGATGGGGCTGGACTGGGAGGGGACAGGTTGGACACAGACCCTCCAGAAAGCAGCTGTTCCATAGGGCAGAGAGCAACATCCTCAAGCAAAGGAAGGGACACGGGAAGTGCAGTGCTAGGCTCTCTGCAGAGCCACTTGGGAAAGAGCTGCAAGCAGCCAGCCCTAAAGACCATGATGCCATGCTGGGAGGACCTGGGTCCTGGAAAGTGACAGGACAGAAATTTAACACAGGCGAGTAGCTGGTTTGAGTAGAGAGGGTTTAAGACACGTAGAGGTGGTGTTGATGTGTCTTCAGAGGACCTTCAGGAATCATGGGGCACCTGAGTAGGACGTGGAGCAATGGGACAACTTGTCAGGTGCAAGGGATATAGGAGACAGATGGCAGCTCTATGACCCAGGTATGCTGAGGTCCTGACTGCCATGTACCAGGAAGCAAGAGAGGACACCCTTAAAGAGTGACATACTCTCAGCACTATCATTTCCTTCAGAGAGGAGCGACCAGAATGAGAACAAGCCTGGTTCCTTAAGGTGGCACGGCAGCTTGCGGCATGGCTGGGATTTGGTTCCAGGTGACATCCATGTGCCGACAAGCAGTCTGTGAGCAGGCTCACAGGAGAATGAGCCTGAAGGTGAAATGAAACTTAGAAAGGCTCGTGTGAAGCTATACCTCTCCTTTCCTGTTAGTTTCTGTTGCCTGACCAATTGTCCCCAAATGCTGTGTGCTTTAAAACAACACCCAGATCCTGTGCTCCAGCCCAAGCAATGAGATCATTACAGAAAGCCACAACCAGTCAAAAGGCCAAGAACCACTGACTGGGGCGGTCCCAGTCTCAACTAATACCCACACAAAAGACTCAGGGTCCATCACTGAAGAGGGGGCAGAAAGACTATAAGAGCCAGAGAACACAGTCCAGAGGACCAGGAAGTGAGACTGCTCTTCTACTTAGGACAGGGAAGCGATAACCGTGAAATTGCAACAATGTAGTTGCTTAAACAAGACCTGAACAATGACAGCACCAGGTAACATGCCAACATGGATGGGGGGAAATCCCACAGGGCCCTGCCCTCCAGATGAAGAGCTACACACAATTCACAACTGCTGAAAGGGGAGAATTAGTCTTCCCCAGGGATGAGCCTCCTGACTGATTATCCAATAACAAGTGATTAGAAACATAAATATGACAAGCAACACTAAAGAGACTCAGTAGGAGAGGTGTGCGTATGTGCATGTGTGTGTGAGTGTGCATGTGTTAAGGTTTCTATTGCCACAATGAAACACCATGACCAAAAGCAAGCTGGGGAGGAAAGGGCTCATTTGCTTCACACTTCCACATCTAGTCCATTACTGAAGGAAGTCAGGACAGGAACTCGAACAGGGCAGGAACCTGAAGACAGGAACTGACACACGGACCCTGAAAGGGTGCTGCTTACTGGCCTGCTCCTCATGGCTTGCTCAGCCAGGACCACCAGCTATGGGGTGGTCCCACCCACAATGGGCTGGACCCTCCCCCATCAATCATTAATTAAGAAAATACCCTACAGGCCTGCCTATAGCCCAATCTTATGAGGTATTTTCTCAGTTGAGGTTTCCTCCTCTCCAGTGACTCTAGCTTGAGTCAAGTTGACATAAAACTAGCCAATAAATAAATGTGTGTGTATCACAATATACACATATTTGTAATGTAAAATGTATATATTTTTTAAATAGAAGAGGCCATGAATGGAGGGGCATGGGAAGGACTGAAGGCAGGAAAAGGAAGGGAGAAATGATGTAAAAACTTAATTAAAAATACAATTTAAAAAACAACACCTAGCCGGGCGGTGGTGGCGCATACCTTTAATCCCAGCACTCGGGAGGCAGAGGCNGGCTCCAAAGCTACAGAGAAACCCTGTCTTGAAAAAACAAAACAAAAAACAAAACAACAACAACAACAAAACCCAAAAAACAAAAAACACCACTTTCTTTAATAAACAAACCCAGGGGTTAGGAAGCTGTCTCAATGGTTAGAGTACTTGCTGCTCTGGCATAGGACTTGGATTCAGTCCTACATGGTGACTTCATAACCATTCATATCTCCAAATCCATGGGATCCACAGCCTAAGGCTTCTATAGGCACTACATACACATGGTATACATGCATGCATGCAGGCAGGCAACTACCATACATACAAATAAAAATATTAAATAAGTCTTTAAAACATTTTTAAAAACAGGTCTGGAGAGAAGGCTTAGTAGGTAAGAGTACTTATTTCTCTTCAAGAGGACCCAGGTTTGGTTGGCAGAACCCTCTTGGTGGCTCGCGACCATCTGTAATTGCCGTTCCAGGGGATCTGGTATCATCTTTGGGCCCCACAGGTACCTTATACATGTGCTGCACATACATGTAGGCAAAGCAGTCACAGATATAAAATAATATAAATAAAGACATTATAGAACCCACAGAGCTAGGAAGGCAGTCAATCCAGCAAGTGTTTGCCATACAAACATGACTAAGTTCCCTACCCAGGTCCCACTTTAAAAAGCTGGTTGTGAACTGGGCAGTGGTGGTACATGCCTTTAATCACAGCACTCAGGAGGCAGAGGCAGGCAAATCTCTGTGAATTCAAGCCCAGCCAGGACTACATAGAGAAACCCTGTCTCGAAAAACCAAGGAAAAGAAAGAAAGAAAAAAGTTAGGTGTGGTAGCACATGCCTTTAAGCCCTGTACTCAAGAGACAGACAGAACTCTGAGAGTTTAAGATCAGCTAGGATCATAGAGAGACCCTGTCTCAAAAAATAAAAATAAAAGGCCTGGTTTAGGGTGTACACCTTTTCTATCATCTGAGGGAGGCAGAGGCAAGTGAATCTCTGAGAGTTCAAGGCCAGCCTGGTCTATATAGAGAGTTCCAAGGCAGCCAGGGCTACATAGAGAAACTATCTCAGAAAACAATAAAATAAACTAGGTGTGACAGAGGTGCCCTTAGAGCTTGTTGGCCAGCCAGCCTAGTCAAATTGAAGAGCTCCATCCCAATAAGAAACCCTGTCTCAAAACAATGAGGTGGAGAGGTTTGCTCTTGAGAGGACCTAGGTTTGGTTCCCATAATCTGAGTTCCAGGGGATTTATTGCCCTCTTCTGGCCCTGCAGGTACTGCACACACACATACACACACACACACAGTCAATAAATAAATAAATAAATAGCTGGGCATTATGACACACACCTTTAATTCAAACACTGGGTTGGGGAGGCAGAGGTAAGTGGATCTCTGTGAGTTCCAGGACAGCCAGGGCTCTGTTACACAGAGAAACCCTGTCTCAAAAAACCAAACCCAAAAATAGATAGATAGATCTTTAAAAAAAAAAAACTAGGGAAACAAGAGAGAGGGCACCCAATAAATGACACCTGACATTGACTGCTGCCTGGCCCCATACACACATGCAAACGCACCAGCCCTCTAATTTTCTGGGCTTCTGATTTAGCGCTAGCACTTGTTGCAGTTTATTTTTCCCTTGCTGCTGCCATGATTGGCCCCTGGTCCTGCCTCCTTTGGCAGCACCCTGGCAGGCTTCTCCTTCCTTGCTTTTTGGACATAGGATAGTTCTGGAGTGTCTTAAAAATTCAGGCCATGGCTCAATGCCAAGAACATCACTTGCCAATGCATTGAATCTGGTGCTCTGATCTTACTGCCACTGGTAGCAACAACGAAACAAGAGGTGGGGGCTTTGAGAAGAAAGGGGGAAAGATACAGAAAACAGGTAGAAACTAGGTAGCTGGGACAGCCTGTGTCCCACCAAATACCCATAATACTATCCCCACCTGAGACACAGTCACATCAGGCTCCACCTGTCTGTCCCCCCAACCCATATCCCTGTGACAGCCACCCAGGTATTACTGTACTGCCAAGTTCTACACTGGAATTTTTCTGATTCTTTCTACCACCAGCTCCTAGTTCAAACTTTTGCTTAAAAAAAATTGAACCCGGGTTTAGGCCGTAACTCAACTGGTAGAGTTGCTCACCAGCACACAGGAGGCCTTGGCTTCCATCCTCCAGCGAGACCCGTGACAGCCACTTTCACCATTAGCCCCTGAGTATCTTCCAGCATGTCTGCACAGCTCTGCCTCTGTCACCTCAGAAGTCTGCCTGAGAATTTGTTGGTGGGCGGGTTCTAGGCTTAGCCTCAGCTATCCCTGAAAAACCGGGGGTAAGGGCCCAGGCCTGAAGAAGCACTGAGGAAGCAGATCCCAGACCTGAGTTTGTTGGAGACACATTCCTCAGCACCACACACATAGGTATGGTGGAGTAAGGTTACCATCCCGGCACCTGGAAAATGGAGGAAACAGGATCTAGAGTTCAAGGTCAGCCTGGGCTACTGAGACTCTCTCAAAAGACAAAATTAAAGTAAGCAGGTCACCTTCTCTGCTTGCTAGGAGTTAAAAGGACAAGAGAACAGGAACAAGGGGAGATTCCTGAGCTACAGGTTTTTTTTCCAATTTAAAAGTTTCTTCTGCGATTTAAATCTCATTCCCATAAACAGCTCAGATGTCAACAAAGAGAAGGGAGTTGATTCATCATGAAGCCATTTTAAAAATTCTCTTTTTGAATATAAACCAAAATGTTTTAATTACTTCCACATACTGCAGGCAGCACATTAGAGCCTTCATGAGTGAATGCACAGCCCAGCCCCCTGCCATCGCCAGTGCTCTGCTAAAATGTCCCATGCATATTACCTTAATTATTCTTGGCCTTGGCCTGGTGGGGACACTATCACCCTGCACAGTACAGATGGACAGATTTACCCACAGCCTCTCTGGGTGCCCCCTCCCATAGGAAGAGAAATATTTTCTGACTTCCTGGCATCCTGAAAAGTGGCTTGCTTTAAGATTACTTTTCCCTTTGACAGGTAGCTCAGGCTGGCCTTAAATTTCCATTCTCAAGAATCCTTAGTGCTGGGATGTGGCAGTGCATGGATTTTCTGGTTTTGCCTTGGTTTTTGGAGGTGGTGGTGGTGTTTGTTTTGTTTTTTGCTGTTTTTGTTTCTGAGATAGGGTCTCACTATGTGGCCCAGACTGGCTGAGAACACCCTATGTAGACCAGGCTAGATCTGAACTCAGCTCCTCCTGTTTCTGCCTCACCAGTGCTGGTATTCAAAGCAGGAAGCTGACCTATGGGGTTCTGGGGACTCTGCAGTCTCTGTATCCCCCCTTCCCCTTGCAGTGCTAGGATTCCAGGTGCCTGTTCCCGGTTCTGTGTGGATGGCCAACCCGCCAACGCACCGCTCTGCAGTCCAGCTTTTTGAGCTGTTACATGTCTGCAACGACAGCAGCCGCCTGGTAAATCTGGAGGGGGGAAGCTTTTCCTCCATCCCACCAAGCAGCTTGGGGCAGGGGCAGGGGCGGGGAGAGAAGGGGCTTATTTGGGCTCAGAATTCCAGGTTTACAGTCCACTGCTGCAGGAAAATCAAGGTGGCAGGAGCTAGAAGCTGCTGGTCATATGACATCCACCAAGCATAGTGAGACAGGAATGCATGGGTGCTCAGTTTCTCACATTTACTCAGCCCAGGACCTCAGGAATGTGCCCTCCACTTCCACACTGGGTCTCCCCGCATCAATTAAGGCAACCAAGACAATCACCCACAGCCATTCCCACAGGCCTTCTTGTGACTCTCTAGCCAGGGAGTCAAGGCTGTGTCAGGTTGACAATTAAAGCTGACCATTACAGGGCCCAGCTACTCCCTGAATTTGATGTGGAGGCAGGTATCCATCCCAGTGGTTAAGGCCAGGACCGGTCATCCCTCCGTGGACTGAATCTTACCTTTAAATTTTATTTATTTGTGCATATGTTTGTTTATTAGTGTGTGTCTATGTGCACGTATGAATGCAGGTACCCTCAGAGTCGGGAAGAGTGTGTAGAATCCCCTGCCTGGAGTCACAGGTGCTTGGAAGCTGCCTGATGTGAGTGCTGGGTACTAAACCCTGTCTTCTAGAAATTCAGCAAGCACTCTGAAGCACTGAGCCATTCATCCACCCTAACTCATTAAAAAAAAAGTTTTAACGGGTTTATGAACACTTCCCTGTTTGCTAAGCAGCCTTCGGATGGGGTCTCCTGACATAGGGCCTTAGCTTGAGACACAACTGACTTGGCATAATGACGAAAATTCAACTTTCAAAAGCAAAGGCTGCAGCTCCTTTCTGGCTTCTTCCGCTGTCAGTCACCACCAGTCCAGTTCCTTAGATGGTCAGTCAGTCCCCTTATTACACATACCAGCGGAACCAGGGCAGTATAGTGCTCCTTATAAATGTGGAAGGGCAGTTCCTACACACNGGCTCGGCGCCTCTAAGAAAGCGCACATATACAGTTTGCCTTGGGAGCGTCCGCAGGCGCTCGCGAACCCCTGCTGCGCGTCACCTCCAAACTTTACGGTAAGCGCAGGACGACCACGTGGCGGCGAAACACCGGCCGGGCGGGAATGCTCGGAATGCGCGGTGCGGCCTTGCGCGCTCCCAGCCGTGACCCCGGGGCTCCCGGCGCGCGTTTGCAGGACAGCTGAACCCAGCGAGGGGTCCGCCCGCGTGTCCTGCTACCAAGCACCACCAGACAGCAGAGACCCTGGGAAGGGCTCAGAATGTGAACCTAGATGACATTTTCCAGGACCTGGGGCTAAGTTTGCCCTTCCTGGTTGGGTCCCGCCACAGCCGGTATCCCGAGATCTGGAACCCGCAGAGCCTCCTCCCCGCCCCCGCTCTAAAGCCCTCATTGTCCCCCACTGGCCTAGATTAAGAATGAAAACGCCTAGGTTTTGCAGGAGGCAGGACAGAGAGGCTCTGCCCCCGACCACCTTCGGGGTGCAGAGGGACCAATGCTGGAGGCGCGGTGCCCCCTAGCTCCAGCAGCTGGGCCCTAGGCCCTAGGGCTCGCTCACCCTCGACTGGGCCACGTGGTCCTGCCTGGTCACGGGTAGCCCACATTGGTCCAATCGTGAGGGTTTTCTTCTCCACCTGGGTGCACGCTCCCCACCATTTGATCTGGGACGAGACGTGGGCCAGAGCGATATAAAGTCGACAAATCCCAAAAGAACTTTGGGGTTCGGACTGCTCAAGGCATCCGTGATGCCAGAGAGATGGAGACCGAGCAGCTACCCCTCCCTAAAGTTACAGCTCCACCTTCGGGGTCTCTTTGCTCCGGGGGTTGGGTATGGGGGACTGAAACTAACTCGGAAAAGCAAGCTCCGGAAGATGGGATGCTGCTGTCCCATGCGTGCACTTGATGAGCCGAGAATACACACCCGTCCTTAGCTTAAGGGTGCCTGGGATCAGCTCAGGGTAACTTGGGTGAAACAGCCGCGTAGCACGTGGGCTGCCATGCGAGCTCCAAAACGCCTGAAGGGTGCGGGGAGGGGAGCTGCATTGTCCGGGAACCTTGGGGCCAATATTCGGAAGCGTTTTCCAGAGCGACTTAAAGGCTAAATTAACAATGGCTAACTGGAACAGAAGCAGCCAAGTCCTTTCAAGTTGCCGCCAGTTATACAGGTGATCCCACCTAGGTGCGTCTGCTCACTGCCAGGTCCTCTCCCGCTGAGGGGCTGCTGCCGGAGGCTCAGGATTGTCTCTCCACTCCCCACCTTCTGCCAGAGCCCCCAGCTAGGCGGCGCGGGTTCCTCAATGAACATGCTCCCTTCCCCCTCTCAATGAAGTTCCCACAGCCAGGGACGGTGGCAAGTCTACGGGAATCCGCGCTCTCTCTCGGGAACCCTAGCCCGGGGCGAAGGGTCGAGGAGGAAGGAAATCGGAAAGAGGATTAAAGTTACTTTGAGATTTTCTTTCCAAATAACGTAGTCCCCACTCGATTGGACGAGTGGCCTTTTGTCTCCAAAAGGTCACCGAAAATAAGCGCAGAGCACTTTTAAGTGAGCCCAGAGCGTGCAGTTCCTGCTTTGGGGTGGTGGTTTTTTGTTGTTGGTGGTGATGGTTGGTTGGTTGAGTGTTTGCCAATGTAAAAGTTAAAATTGCAAGAGAAAAGTGTATGTTAAATTACTTTTTCGTTGGAAAATAAAAATTAAAAAGTCCAAACGTTTTCTCTGAGATTCTTATAGCAATTGGCCCGGAAAAAAACCCTGAACTACTGCCCCCGTCTAGTGCTCCGGAGCTGGCCGAACGGGGTTCCCCGGATGGGGGATGGGCGCTCCTAGCCGGGTCCCAAATTCCTGCGCCTCCCCCACGGGCTCCTGGACGGCTCTTCTGCACGCTCGCCGACCGGACTTGCACTTTTGCGCCCGTCCCTGAGCGCACAGATCAACGAAGTTCCTCGTGGAGATCTGCCCGGTCCGCCTAGTAACAGCGCTGCGTCCGGATTGGCTCATGCTAATTCCAGTTTCCTGATCTTTCCCGCGGTGGTGGTGGAGGGGGTGCAGGCTGCGGGTCGTGAGCTCGTGCTGCCGGGTGGGCGAGCTCCTTTATGCCCCACTGCCCTCGATGGCGCACCCTGGCTAGGCCCGCGTGCTCCGCTTGCAGGCACTCAGCCGCGGGTGATAATGCGCAGCCCCATAAATCATGCTTACTGCCGCCCGGTAGGGATTTTATGAATGAAAAGGCAGCCGGGCGGCCCTCGTGCTCAGGCTGAGGCTCCCAGACTTGGCGGGGCCTGTGGCCAGAGCAAGCGTGGGCGCACTGCCCGGGCCACCCACCACCTTCAGAGCTGCAATGGGATCACTGTCCCACAGGACCTAGATATTAGGGACCCCAATGTCGGGGGAGGAGGAGCGGGTAGAATGGGATCCGAAGATGATGAGGATGTTCGCGTCTTGCATGTAACCTGTCCCCCCTACGCTCCTTTACCAGTTTCGTCCATTCATTCTTGGGAACACGAAACTATTACAGGGAAAATATGTGACTAGTTCGCCTGACTGGGGTCGGGATTGTGAAAACTTTTTAAAGATAAGGGCATTAAATAATGGGCCAAGGTGGTGGGAGCCCTTCATCCTAAAAACTTTTATTTGACTAAATGTTAGAGAAGCCTGGGAATCCACTCGTGTAACCACGAACATCTATCTATAAGTTTCTTTTAAATATATCGGAGCACACACTTGTCTTGATTCTGACCAGCCCCCCAGGAACTCACAAATGCGGCCCCAGCTGCTGTTCTAAAGGTGGAGGGACGGCCACACCCCCAACAAAGCCAATCGGAAAGCTTCCGGTGGTCTGGTTCCTGGCAAAGCGACTAATACTTGCAGCGATTTAGTTTTCTTAACTAAAAAAAAATAAATTAGGAAAGAGCCCATCGTGTCTCAGCCTTTCCTTAAAAGGTTTATTTTTCTTGGGTAAATGGCCCGCACTGGAGGACCCTGGCCAGAATGGACTGGTCACCGTAGGAAGGCAAATCGAAGATCCCCCCCACCCCCATCCCCCGGCGACAAGGAATGGGTGAAGGAAATAATGGCCACCATCTTGAGCTGTTTCTGGGATTTTTGAGGTTTTATTTTATTTTTGAGCGAGAGCATGCTAGGCTGGGAACCCTTTAAAGTTCAGAGCTGCATCTCTGGCTCTTTGCAACGACCCCCACAGCAATAGAATGGTGCCTGCACCGGAGCTTAGGGCTGGTCCGGCATCTTCGCGTGTTAAACAGTTCCTGAATTTTACACGTGTTGATGAAATTGATTTCTAAGCTATCAGTCCGCCCGTGGGTGCCCTCGTGGCGTCCTCGGAACCGTGTCCTTGCGTCCCCAGGATGCCCCATCCATTCAGTCTTCCCTAGTTTGCGTGTGGCCTGGCCTCCCTCCTAGCTGTCCTGTCCAAAGCTAGCACCACCCCACCTTCACAGGTCTCGGAGGATCCACTTGGGTAAAGAAGACACCACCACCACCACCCTTGCACCGCTCTTTCTCAGCTCGAAGAGAAGCAGTCCGAGCAATTTGCATATCTACGAAAGTCGAGCTGGGGGGGGCTTTGGGCTTGTCCCCCACGCCGCTCGCAGCTCCCAAGCCCCCTCCCCCTGCGCCCGCCTCGGCCTCCCCCCTCCCTTTCTCTGCCTGGCTTTGATCTCTGCTTAACAACAGTAACGTCACACGGACTACAGGGGAGTTTTGTTGAAGTTGCAAAGTCCTGCAGCCTCCAGAGGGCTGTCGACGCAGTAGCAGAGAGCAGCAGATTCCGCGCGCTCCGGAGACCGGCCGTAGAGCGCCAGGCAGAGCGCGCCAGCAGCAGCAGCCACCGGAGCCCAACCAGGACCACAGCCCTCCCCAGGCGGCCGCGCCATGGAACACCAGCTCCTGTGCTGCGAAGTGGAGACCATCCGCCGTGCGTACCCTGACACCAACCTCCTCAACGACCGGGTGCTGCGAGCCATGCTCAAGACCGAGGAGACCTGCGCGCCCTCCGTGTCTTACTTCAAGTGCGTGCAGAGGGAGATTGTGCCGTCCATGCGGAAAATCGTGGCCACCTGGATGCTAGAGGTGAGGGGCTACAGGTTACTGGCTTGGGACCCCTTGGCAACTTATTGCCCCCACTCACACTCCTCCCTTCCCTTCCAACACGGAGTTTTCCCGGTGTGTTGCTAGGAAAACGGATTCTCAAAATAAAAAGATACTGCGGGTCTCTTTGACAGAGAAAGGTGTAGGAGTTGGGATGATGGGGATTCCTTTTCCTGGTGGGGGGCAGTCGGGGAGGAGTGCCTTCAAGGGAGGACGGTGCCAGAGTGTGCCAGGGACACCTCAGAGGGTGCGGACTGGGAGCCTTTTGTGGCTCCCGTTTGCGCCCCATTCCTGCTGCGCCTCGGCCGTGGCCGCCTCCGCGCGTAGCCGCCAGCTCGGGGGGAGGGGGCATAGATTTGATTTTTAAATTAATATCCGTGGACACGTATGCAAGGGCCGCTCGTGCCAGTATTATGCGCCATCTTTGCTCCTTTATTGCAAAGCAAAAGTGTTTATTAATAATTGGGGGCAGGGCGGGGAGCGGCGGCAGGAGTGCTGGGACAAGCACGAGGGGCCTCACGGCGACCAGAAATCACTAAACAGGACATAGCGAGGGATATTTGGGTGGACCCTTTGTTCAAGCAGCGGACCCCTGGACACCTCCACACAGGCTGCCTGGCCCAGAGAGCACGCCAGTCTGCA
The DNA here is from genome assembly GCA_001685095.1 of Ellobius talpinus. Taxonomy (NCBI): domain Eukaryota; kingdom Metazoa; phylum Chordata; class Mammalia; order Rodentia; family Cricetidae; genus Ellobius; species Ellobius talpinus. The sequence goes on along the minus strand of LOJH01000988.1, from coordinate 26,575 downwards.
AGGTCGCGTGGCCCCCTAGTTGCTAGAGATTGACTGTGGTCCGCAAGAGTTTGCACTTGGGGGGTTCCTACCCAAGTCAAGCCGGGAGACCAAAGCACGTTTTCAGATATTTAGCAAAAGTCTCAAAGGTCCCAAAATATTTTAAAATAATTTCTAAAGTGAGGCATGGTGCCCTTGCAGAGGCAAACGGCACCCGTACCCAGCAAAAGGGGGGCCCCGAGAGTTTGAGTTGCTGGGGCTCACTCTCCAACGTACACCGAGCTCCTGACCCTCGGGTTGGATTAAGGGTCGCCCGATGATTATTTTCGGGCCGTTTTTAGGCACCTAGTTATTTTTTTAATATTTTTAAATATTTTTTGAAAAGATGACGTATGGGAAATGAGGCGCGGCGGCCTGGGACGCCACCTTTGTGTCTCGCGTGCGAGCGAGAGGCGCCCAACCCCCGGCGTCCTGCCAGCCCCGCGGTGGGATTCCCTACCCTGCGACCTTCTAATTTCAACATGGGTCGGGGTCCCCGCGGCCACTCACTGCTGCTGAGCTCCACCGAGCCAGCTGCCCAGGAACTTTCCCTTTCAGTTTCAGGGTGGGTGGGTACTGGGCACCCGCGCATCCCCGGGAGTTTGCCACCGCGACCCCTCTCCTTTCCCTCACCAACCCATTCTCTGTGTAATCTAGAAAAGGGATGCGGGGTCACATACGAGCGACCCCACCTCCATCCCCGTTGACGGTCATGCTCCGGGTCCTCGCAGGTCTGCGAGGAGCAGAAATGCGAAGAGGAGGTCTTCCCGCTGGCCATGAACTACCTGGACCGCTTCCTGTCGCTGGAGCCCCTGAAGAAGAGCCGCCTGCAGCTGCTGGGGGCCACGTGCATGTTCGTGGCCTCCAAGATGAAGGAGACCATTCCCCTGACCGCCGAGAAGTTGTGCATCTACACTGACAACTCTATCCGGCCGGAGGAGCTGCTGGTAACCGAAGACCCCACCACCCGCGATCCCTCATTAGCTGCACGACCCCTGGGTGGTGGGAGATGCAAGTGACAGGAGGCCGAGCCAGCTTCGGACAGACCTCCAGCCCCATAGAAGTCACCCACACTGCACGACACCGAAGTGGCAGTGGGAAGAATCCCAAACCCTCAGAATTCCACATCTGCGGCCCCCCCACTCCCCACCATGTCTGCAGTGAAGCCATTCTGAAATGTGGTCTGTGTGCGCCCCCTTGCGGCGCTTGAGCCCCAGCCCAGGCGGGGGGTGTCTTTTTGTCTAGCGCATGTTGTTGCCCACTTGTTAGTTTTCCTGCATTTTGTTGTTTATCTATCTGTGGTGCCCGGTTGTCCCCACTCTTTAAACCTCCCCCCAACCGGCCTGCCCTCCTATTGACCTTGTTCCCCATTTTCTGCAGCAAATGGAACTGCTTCTGGTGAACAAGCTCAAATGGAACCTGGCTGCCATGACTCCCCACGATTTCATCGAACACTTCCTCTCCAAAATGCCAGAGGCGGATGAGAACAAGCAAATCATCCGCAAGCATGCGCAGACCTTTGTGGCCCTCTGTGCCACAGGTAGGGCCCCCACCCCCACTCTTCCCCAGGAGATCTTAGACTCCTTGTGGTTCCCTAGCTAATGCCTCTTTCCTTGCTGTCTGTTCTGTACCACGTGATGGCCACAGGCACGCCTAGAAGGGGGTCCCCTCATCTCTGTTCTGATCCCAGGGCGTAGGTAGCTTGTTGGGGATAATGGTACTGGGGGCCACACTGAAGGGCAAACAGGATGACCCAGCCCCCCTGTCCCATGCTTTCTGAAAAGGTTTTTTCCCCTGCTCCTGGGCTGTTTGCCCTCACCTACCTTCTGTTCTGTCTTCGAGCAGCCCCAGCTATAGGGGTAAGGGTGGGGGTTCCTGATTTCTCCCGATTTCTCCCAGCCTTGACCACCTGTCAGGGGTGGAACAAATGGCCCTAGTGCCAGCCCCACGTGCTACAGTACAGTCCCAGTGCAGGGTGACCAGCTCAGGAGTTTAGAGAACCTCCCCCCCCCCAGGGCTGCTACAGGTCAGTTCATTTTCACAGGGCCCTGGGAGGGCTGGTTGGAAGCAGAGAGATGAGGACCTCCCGGTGGCTCCTCTAAGGGACCCGACCGGGCCCAGAACTCAGGGTGGACAGACATGCTGGAACGCAACACATATAGACACCCTGCTACCTCTGGGTGGTCCCAGTACTACATCTGACAGCTGCTCCCTGCCCAGGAGGCTTAGAGGTGCTGAAGGGATCCTGCACTCTCCCACCTGCTTAGGATCCCCCCACCCAGGTAGTCCTGATCGCCCCAGTTGCTACATCTGTTTGGAGCTCAAGTTGGGTGACCTGTAGCATGGCCAAAAGGCAACGTGGTATAAGCGGGGCATATAGTGTCTTCTTCCACCTGCCATCTCTGGCACCTTCTTGGGTCTGGCAGCCCCCGTGGCTAGTGTTCCTACACAGCTGTGGTGGGTGTGAAGATTTGGGGATTCTAGCCTCCCAGCTACCTGCTGAGGGTGCCAGCCCCTCCCCAGAGGCCTACTAAGCAAGGGGGGTTGGCAGATGGGAGTGTCAAGGCCATCAGTAGCCTGGAAGGATCTAAGGAGCAGGGGCGGCCCTACTGGCTGGCAGGCAGGGAGGCGTCTGGCTGGGGTTCCTCTGGGGAGAGCAGAGCCCTTGGAGGCTCCAGGAAGCCTTTTAAGGAGCTGAAAGTGGCTTCGAGGAAGCTGCAGAGTTTCCCAGAGATAACATGAGGGATGGGGTGACAGAGCCTCCCCAAGACGATTCTGGCAGCAAAGTGCCCCTCCCAGGACCCCTGGATACCAGCAGGGAAGCCAACAAGCATTAATGCATTGTGGGTGCGGCTGGAGCCAGCTTACTGTATGGCCTTTGTCTATGATAGGATCCACTAAGAGCCCCCAAAGACAGGTGGAGGTAGAGTACGGCTTGAACTGCAGTAGGCCAGTGTTCTGGGCCCAGAGACTTTGTCCCCCTGAAGCAGTAACCTGCTCCTCTGTCACATGGGGGTCACTCTGGGAAGGGGCCAGAGGTCAAGGCCAGGAGATCTGCCATCCATGTGGCAAGGTTTCCTCTTACAAGAGATGGCAGGGTGTGACTTTTCTTCTCCCTTTTGGATACCCCCAGACCTGGGTCCTGACTGTGTGAGCAGTACACTAACCTAGGGTTGGGGTTAGTCACACAGGCATGCACAGGTGACCAGAGTGCATGGGAAACTGAGCTAAATGAAGGCTGTTGGTATGTGCCACTGAGCTGGGTGACAGCTGTACCAGCAGCAACCAGGCAGTGTGAGGGAGCAGATGTTAGGGCTCCTTACGGGACATAATGGATCGCACCGCTGCACTCAGGAAGGGGAAAAACAAGTGTCGGGCTAGGGGCTCTGGCCCATGTGCCAGCTATTGGTTGTAGTTTCTCCCCCTGCAAAAGCAATGTCTGATTTGAACTTGAACTTGTCTCCATAGCGATGTCTCCGTCACTGGACTGAGTGAGCTAAGTCCTTGGAGCCACCTGGAGGTCTTGTCTCCCTTCTGTGTGGCTGCTCTTCCTGGTACCCCCCCAACCTTTAGGAGCCAGAGTTGTACGCTCTGTCAGGGTAGTCTCCAAAGGGCCGCCTTACCCACACCAGGCCTCTCCCCCTCATGATTCCCGTTCTCTTTCTTAAAGCTTCCCTGTCCCAGGCAGTGGGTGACACCTGTTCTTTCTCGTGTCCTCCTCTGGCATGGAACCCCTGCTTCACAGGAAAGCAACTTGTGGGCTCAGTGTTGGTGGAGAGGCATTCCATCGGTGTGCCACGCCACTGCAATGCTGGGTCCATTGGGTGAAAGAGGCAGACAGCTGGTGACCCCAGATAGAGTCCTGAAGTGACACCCTGCTGCAGTACTGTGGGGGAACATGACCCCAGCTTTCTAACAGTGGGGCAGGATGGCACTCCCCTGGGGTTCCCCCTTGGGGCCTGTGCTTATGAGAGAGGCTTCCCTCACAAGGGACCTTGGCCTAGAGTTCTGGGGTGGCAATCTCCCCACGACCCCCTCCGGGGCTACTTCCACCTGGTTTACCTGGTCTGGAGTCACATGTCCTCTGCCCTAACCTGGCATCCGTGAACCAGGGGAGCAGCCTGGAAAGGATGCAGGACAATGTTTGTGACTAGAGAAATGGCTTTGTGGGAGGTTCTGAGAGTCAGTCCTCTGGAGGAGCATCCCTTCTGTGGCGGCTATCCTGGCCTTCTGAGGGACCTGCTCCTGTCACCCCTGCAACTTACTGTCATCTTTCTGAGGAGCGACCAGCTGTCTCTAGTCCTTTGTGTGCTGCCAGACTGGCTCTGGAACACACAGCATTCCCCCTGCCTCAACCTCTCAAATACTGGAAATGCAGATGTAAAGTACCACATCTGGCTCTGGGTTAAAGGGTTATGAGCCTGCACCTTCTTGAATTCGGTACTGTGTCTTCTTCCTTAAACTTGGAAGTGCTTAAAGCCACAAAGGGGGCATGACAAACTCTTCCTTAGTTTTTGCTTGAGGTGCTGGGGATGAAACCCAGGGCCAGGGTCAGCCACTCCACTTTTTAAAGTGAGACAAGAACTTGCTTAGAACTCTTGATCCTCCCTAGTGCTGGGGTCGCAGGCCTCTAACACTTTGCATCTAGCGCCACCTAGCTGTCTCCAAAGGAGCTGGAATGCAAGCATGGGGAGGTTTGGAAGACTGGGTGAGGTTGTGCAGAGAGCTGGGTGGGGACTGAACCACAGGCTTGTGGCTGTCCCCGCTCACAGCCACCTCTGTCCCTCTCTGTTGCAGATGTGAAGTTCATTTCCAACCCGCCCTCCATGGTGGCTGCTGGGAGCGTGGTGGCTGCAATGCAAGGCCTAAACCTGGGCAGCCCCAACAACTACCTGTCCTGCTACCGCACAACGCACTTTCTTTCCAGAGTGATCAAGTGTGACCCGGTGAGTGAGTCTCATTGATGGAGGCTGCCTCTGCTGAGGGCCAGGGAACCGTGCTGGGGGCAATGTCAAGACGCTGACCAGGCCGAGCCTGTGAGAGGTGGAGCACTGACCTCTGTAGCAAGGGGGAACCAAACCTGGGCCCCTTACCAGCCTCTTCCCAGACTTGAGGTTTGGGGATCTTCCAGAAGCCATTGATCCTAAAAGCAGGGGGTGGGGTGTGATGTACTGTCAGGTGAAGCTGAAGTCTGGCCCAGCTACGATAGGACCACATCTCCCTTGGTGCAGTCTTTGGAGGTGTAGTCTACAAAGGACTCTGGTATAGACCTTCTACTTGCAGAAGACACATTCTAGAAATTTGGGGGTGGGTGGCATGCCGTGCCACACTGGAGTACCTTTTCACTGAGGAGTATGGCTGATGGCTGCTTGGACAGCCATGACGGTGTCCTCGAGGACATTGCAGGCTGGCATAGACAGGATAGACAAAAGTCCAGTTCTGGCTTGGACTCAGCTGAGAGTTCCATGTAGGTCAAAGTCACTGGACGTGTGGAAGGCTTCCATATGTGACGGCCACTCTGCCCTGTCTGACATCAGCCACAGGGACCCCTAATTCCCGCACTCCTCCAGTGTACCTCAGCATGCGGCCTCCTTTCCCCAAGCATCTGGGGCTCCTGAGAACGGGGCGGGTAGGGGGGTAAGTGATATAGGTGGGAGCCTGCGGACTTCAGAGAGAGATTCAAGGGTGCCTGTGGGTCCACACCAGGCCACCTGTGCTTCAGTTGCCCCTTCTGTAAAATGGGGCCATTTGCCCTGCCACCCTCCTTAGGCACAGTACCTGTCAAACAAAGGGGAACAATACCCAGACTCTGAATGTGGGGGCTCCCCAAGGTTTCTGCAGAAGTACTACTGGCTTGAGGAGTGTACACAGTGCCCTAGCCTCATCCTATCTAGGCAGGGCTTAATAAGTTCATCAGTCTCATTCCGGGCAAAATGCTTTCCAGGCTCCAGTGGTGACCCTGGAGCTGGCTTCCCTCAGAGGCCACCTGGGGCAGAAGGCTGTGAGGGAGAGATGGGTGCTCCTTGTGGGGAGTACAAGATACAGCCCCAGAAGAGGAACCTGAAGAGGTGGAGGTGCATTCCCTCAGCCAGGCAGAACCTGTCACAGGTGCTTATGGTAGGCTGGGTTCACCTCCCAGAACCACCTACAGAAACTGCATCCAAAAAAGGTGGAGTTCCCGGGAGGATGTGTCAGGCTGTGCTGCAGGAGGCCTGGGGAGGAATTTCTGCTGGGTAGACCTGGGGTGGACAAGCAGGTGTCCCATGACACGGGGGCAGGGGCAGAGGTGGCACTCTTGCTCTCTAGCCCTTTGTAGTTAGTTTTCTCGCTGCTCAGGGATTTGGGGGTGGCTCGAGGAGTTTCTTCCAGCCTTACCCTTAGCAAAGCCTGCCTCGCAGGTCAAGGCCCTCGCCACTAGCCTCTGGCTAAACAAAGACCCCCTCCATCTCCGCCCGCCTCTCCAGGACTGCCTCCGCGCCTGCCAGGAACAGATTGAAGCCCTTCTGGAGTCCAGCCTGCGTCAGGCCCAGCAGAACATCGACCCCAAGGCCACCGAGGAGGAGGGGGAAGCACAGGGAGAGACTGACCTGGCCTGCACACCCACCGATGTGAGAGATGTGGACATCTGAAGGCCACCGTCGGCCAGGCGGGAGCCACCAAGTAGTGGCAGCCCGCGATGAGAAAGGAGCTAGCCCGGGGCGCTCCTAACAACGTCCCTCTTAGGGACATTTGTTACCAGAAAGGGAAGTTTTGTTCTCTTTGTTGGTTGTTTTTCTTTAATCTTTCTCCTTTCTATCTGACTTAAGCAAAAGAGAAAAAAAATACCTGAAAGCTGTCTTAAAGAGAGAGAGAGAGATAGAATTTGCATCACCCTGAGTGTAGGGCGGAGGGTGCTACAAAAATAGGATTTTATACCCCAGTAATCAACTAGTTTTCTATTAATGTGCTTGTCTGTTGTAAGAATAGGATTAACACACAGGCAGTGTCCAGAAGGATTTTGATTTTGTGTTTAAAAAGCTTGAGAAACATTGCTTTAAAAAAGGAGAAAAAAGCAAATAGAGCAAACCATTGTTAAAGTAGAAGAGAGTTTTAGATAGAGAACGTACTTGCTTTGCTGAAAGACACAGCTTTGGCCGGTCCTCAGCCTCACTCCCCTGCGTGTTCATTGCCGCCACTGCCAGTCACCTGTTTCCTGTGCTTCATCCCAGGGATGAGTAGACCTCTTCACTTACTGATGGTCGGTGCGACCTCTAGCGGTCTTGCGGCGTGTGGCAGCCCCCCTCCAACGTGCAGGTTCATAGCAGTGTGCTCCAGTAGAGAGGGGATGAGTTAGTGGCATTGTATATTCTATTTTTGTAATCTTCCTATTTTGTAGTTCCTGTTTAAAGAGACGCTGGTTTTTGCCTGGCGGCCCTGCAGCCCACTCACATCAGGTTAAACCCACAGCTTTTCTCTTGTGTGTGTGGTTTGTTCTGTTTTGTTATGTTTTCCTTCTCCATGTTCCAAAACCATTCCATCTCAAAGCACTTTCGGTCAGCTAGCTGGAAGCAGTGTCGCTAGTGTGTGTGTGGGGGGTCCTAATGGAATGGTTGTGGGTATCCACACACTCATGGCTTCTCAATGGATGTGTGGCACAGTAGGGCTGGTAGCATGGGGTACTTGGGAAGTTTCTTTGGGTCAAAGAGAGAGAACTCTGTTCTCGTACCGCCAGGATCTGTCCTATAGAGAAGGTGAATTGAAGGGATCCTTTGGTGCCAGCTGGTGTTTGGAAGTAGGAACTGTGATGGCATTACCTGGACAGTGAGGGGATTTTAAACACTAAAATGTCTTAATTTATACTTAAGGCTACAGAAGAGTATTTATTGGAAAGGCTGCCCATGGCCAGTATGATTTATACAGCAATGTGATCTCCCTTGATTCAAAGGCACACCTTCTGCCCTTGCTGGCGAAGGTGCCATGTCTGAGAAATTGGTCTTTTAGTGGGGAGGGGAGGGATTCTCAAGAATCATATAAAGACGGGCATTTGGTTTGCTTAACTTTCCAAACCCAAACGGCCCCATTGGAGAGCCATCTGAACTAAGGAAAACTAGGGAATCCCAAATGAGTTTGATTCTGGCACGTTCTTGCCGCGCCCCCCCCCCAACAGTAGGTAATTTGTATTGTGCTTTTCTATTTAGGAAGTGTTGAAGGGAGGTGACGAGCGGGAGGCTGGAGAGAGGACGTGAGGGAAGTGTGTGGAGGGTAGGGACCACACGGGACAGGCTGCAGCTCCTCTCACATAGCGCTGCTACCGATGACTCCCGGCATCCCAGACGTTCGGACCCAGATTCACGTCGCTTTGTATCTTTCACATTGTTTTCGCTGCTATTGGAGGGTCAGTTTTGTTTTGTTTTTTTTACAGTGTCATAGACTGCCATGTTCAAGTTTTAATTTCCTCATAGAAGATTGTATTTACAGATGCCCTTTTTTGTACTTTTTTTAAAAATTGTGATCAATTTTGGCTTAATGTGATTACCGCTGTATTCCCAAAAAAAAAAACAGGTTCCTGTTCATAATACCTCATGTTTCACCTAGCCATGCACGGGCCTAACAGGCAGGTAGTCTGCCTCCTGGGACTGGTCTGGTGGGGATCATCTCCCTGCACCTGTCATGCTGGGCCCTTCATTTGATCTGGGACATATAGCACCACAGCAGTCGGGACAACTGTATTTTTCTTTGTTAATTATCAATATTGTTATTTTTGTAGCGGCCTGTTGTGCATGCCACCATGCTGCTGGGCCCGGAGGAATTTGTTCTGAGTCTCCGGTGCATCATTTATTGTTAGGTTCTAGTATTCTGTCTTGTTTTGTGTTAATTACAGCATTGTGCTAATTTAAAGACTTCAGCCTTGGCAAAGCCAGCTCCAGTGCTGCAGGCCTCCAAATTCCCTAGCTAGCTTTCAAACCAAAATGGTCACCTCCACGGTCACCACCAACCTAGCTGAGGCATCTGAACCAGGCAAGACCCTTGAGGGCCACTGTGTTCATGGTGATGGGTGAGGGTTTGGCCAAAAGGCCAAAGGCTGGTGGTGGGTCCATGGAGTCTGCCCTGTGACATGAAAGGCTTTGAGGGGCTCTGGCTGATGGCCAAGTTGGGTTTGTGTATTTCTGGTTGACACACCATGGCGCTTCCCAGCACGGACATGTGACCAGCATGGTCCAGGAAAAAAAAAAAGACACAAAAAATCTAGAAATAAAATTGGTAAAATCCCAGCTTGGTGTTGTCTGTTTTCTGGGCCTTGGGGAAGGGAATGGGGGGATGTATCACTGGTGCCATAACCATGTGGGACCAACCTGGGGTTCCCAAAGGAAAGGGTGTTTGCAGGTGGCAGCCTCTGGCGTCAGGGAGACCAGCGGCAGCCACTGATGAGAAGCGGCTCTGGGTCTGTCGCTGCCAGCTTGCCCTCCTGCGTATTTGCAGATGGAAGATCAACAGAGCCCGCGTTCACTGCCCCTTGTCTGGCACAAATGGGTGTTTGCTCTGGGTGAATCACCATCCTTAGGTGCTGCCAAACGCCCAGAGAGCAATGCTTAGTGTTAGGGCCAAAGCCCAACGTGGCCTTTCACACAGTTACAGGGGACCTGAGTGGCCTGGCTGGACTCCTTTGACGTCCTCTGGGTGGCAGTTCGTGACTGGCATTGTTTCCCAACCCTTGGGGAATAGGTGGCATGACTCCCTAGCACTGGGGGTCCTCTGCCATCACCCTATGTAGCCATTTGGGAGCCACCTAAAGACCTGGGTCTCTGGTTGGCTGTGTTGGTGCCAGGCTGGCCCTGCCCTTCTGAAAGATGGGGAATGTAGTTAATGCCTGGCCTGAATGGTGCCACCCAAAGATGAAAGCAGAAAGGGACTTGACCCAAAGGCAGATGGAGCCCCTACCAGGCAACCTACCCCCGTGGGAGTTTTAAGGAAACATGAGAGCTGGAGGAGACTCCAGTGTCCCCTCTGGTGGCTTAAGAAGAAACAGTCCTCATCTTGGGCAAAGCAGCTGCCTGAGGGCAGGGTCCAGAAAGGTATATCAGCTCCATCTGAGCATCAGAGCCTGTTATAGGGCTGAGGACCCAGGAACTGGCAGATCTACTCTCCCCACAACCACACATGTCCAGGAGAGTTGGTATGGGGCCTTCAGCATTCTGGGAACAGGCCAAAGGGCAGTGAGGTAGAAGAGCTGCTTTCCCATTGGATCTTAGAAGCACCGTAGAGCAAGCTTATCACATTCAGGTGGGCTGATGGGAAGGTTAGTATGGGAGACACAGTAAAATATGCTGGGATGAAGCAGGCTGATGGCCAGTGCAGCAGAGTGGTCCTAGGAATGCAGACACAAATAGCGTGGGGCTGAGCATACACACTAGAGGAAGGCAGGCTGCTGCTGCTGTTTTCCACCACTGCCTATCAAGGGTGGTCGTGGAAGGACACCCAAGTGGAATGGGTAATCATCACCATCAAATGTGGAGCGCTCACACCATGATGTGGTCTCTAAAGGTACAATTGGCTTGTGTCTTCTTCACCCAGTGGTCTGTGGTGCCCAACTACAGCTGATGTCCAAGCCTCTTTACATGGCTCAGAAGTTAACCCCAGATACCAATGGCCACTCCAGGCTCTGATTCTAACCCTCGAATTTTGCTGATAAAACTGGAGGGTAGGCTGGGTAGTGATGGTGCACGACTTTAATCCCAGAACTCAGGAGGCAGAGTGAGTTCCAGGACTGGCTCCATCGCTACTGAGAAACACTGTCTCAAAAAACAAAAAGACTGGATAGCAAATCCCCAGTGGGATGAGTAGACACTCATGTTCATAGGGTGATGGTACAATGAATGGCCTTTGGACAGCCTCAGAAACAAAGGCTCAGGGAGTTAGCCTGCCCAACTGTCTCTTCTCAGAAGCCCAAAGGCCAGCTCTCTCAATTCTCTGCCTCTACCAGCTCCATGGATCCTTGCCCAGTATCCTGGCCAGGCTTCCTACATGCAGAGAGCCCCCATCCTGCTGAGCCATCCCACCCCTCTCAGCCAGGCCAGGGTCTTGAACCTGCCTGGCCTCGGTGAACCTCAGCTTCTTGACTCCCCATTCTAGGTTACTTCACTGCCTGGACCTGCCCGAACCTTCATTTCTACTTGTCCTAGAGGACTCAAAGTAAGTGTGGTCTCTGTGGAGCTTCTGCATTGCATTACACAGGTGACTGTGTGGCCTCCCCTCCTGACCTCACATCCCGGGGCTAAGTGTGAGGAAGTTAACCTGTTGCTCACAGGCCAGCCCAGCTGCGGCACTTTGTCCTAGAAAGCAAGCCACCTTCACCAACCCTACAGAGTGCCTGGGCTCCTGGGGCCCACAAGATGCCAGCAGTGGGGGCTGAGGACTTCTGGGGTGGGACACAAGGCAGAGGAGCAGGGCCATGTGTCCTCCTTGTGGTGCTCCAGAGCAGAGCCCTTGCCACAGCAGTCCAGGAGGCGGACAATACCTATCAGGCTCCACAGGACTGGACCTGGCCTCTGCGTTTAGTGGCACGGCTGTGCAGGCCACACAAGGCCAGAGTTGGGAGCTGACACTGCCAGGTATGCCTGCCAGGCAAACCTGGACTTGGGCTGTTGTGACAGCCTGTGTGTGTCTGGGGTGGGGTGCACAGACTATTTAACACGAGGTAGACAGGCTCGTATACAGGGGCCACAGCACAGTACTGGTGGGATGCGGTGCCCCTGGCTGAGCTGAGCTGGCCTCTCAGGGCTGTCATCCCAGGAATGTCTTTGATCAAAGGGTTGTGCAAGAGGGCAAAGCAAGAGCAAGACCTCTAATCCCTTCCCAGCTCCCTGGCCCACAGAGCCCCCGTAGCCCAGCACCACACTACAGGGCCAGCAGACAAAAGCCTCGGGGTGGTGGGGATGGTGGGCAGGCAGCTCAGGGCTGCAGACATCGGGGCCCGCATCTGGGGGCATTGTTGCTCACAGGGCACATGAGAAGGATGGAGAGAACAGAATGCTCTGTTGAAGGGGCTTCAGTGGGCCTTGAGCCTCTTAGACTCTGGCATCCATTAAGCCTTTGAATTGTCCCCAAGAGACAGCTGAGACAGCCTGTCGGCTGGGAGCCACTTTAAAACTGAGCAACCTCACCCTTGGGGGTCATCTGTGTGGGGCCTCCCAGCTCAGGGCTCAGGGCATCCTTCCTTCCCTTGTTCTGTCCCAAGTGGCTAGGCCAAGTCTCTAAAAACTGGGCCTTTCTAGACACCTGCCTCAGTTCCTTTTCCTGCTGCTGTGATAAATACCAGATAAGTGCAAGTGAAGGGGGAAAGTTTTAACTGGCTCACCGGTGAAGATGCGGTCCATCATGGTGGGAAAAGCACGCAGCAGAAGCTCCAAGCAGCTGCTCACATTACATCACAGGGGAAGCAGAAAAAGATGAACACGGGCGCTCAGCTTGCTCTCGCCAGGACTCCAGCCCAAGGGATGGTGCCTACCATACTTAGAGTGGGTATTCCCATCTCAACTAACCCAGTCAAGAGAATCCTTTAGGGGCTGACGAATGGCCCAGCGGCTAAGAGCACTGGCTGCTCTTCCAGAGGACCCAGGTTTGGTTCCCACAGGGCAGCTCACACCAATCTGTAACATCAGTCCAGGGATCTGACACCTTCTTCTAACCTGCGTGGGTACCCGGTATAAGCATGGTATAGACATACATGCAGGCAAAACATGCATACACATAAAATTAAATTAAAATAAAAAATAAAGAAATCTTGGCTGAATATTCAACATCTTTTTAGAGTCAAAATTTTTTTGGGTTAAACATTTTGATTTTATAATGGTCAGTGCTGAAAGTGCCACTTCACATAAAACAAAGAATAAGAGAGCAAAAGTGTGCTTAAGGCCAGTTCAGAAACTGGTGAAAATTCTGTCCTAATCCCAAGACAAATTTCACTGAACAATTTTTTTATGAAAATAAAGTCAGCCAGGGTGGTGCACACCTTTAACCCCAGCACTCAGGAGGCAGAGGGCAGGCGGATCTCTACAAGTTTAAGGCCAGCCTGGGCTACATTGCAAGTTCCAGGACAGAAATAACAGCTCTGACAAGGAGAGGGACCTGGTGTCAGTGTCCTGGGTCATCCTTGACGGTTGGCATGGTTTGAACAGCAGGAGTTGACTCTCTTCAGGGGGCTGAAGGTAAAGCTGTGTATGGCTGGGCCAGCCCTGCTTCTGGAGGGTTCCTGGCAAGCCTTGGTGTTACTCACCTGGAGCCCTCCTGTTTGCAGGCCACCTTAGGTCTTTATGCTGCATAGCCTCCTCTTCATGCTCCCCCCACCACCACCTTTTTTAAGCCAGATGCTTCCCAACTCTTCGCTGATACCAGGTATGGGAGTTTGAATGTAATTGGCCCTCACAGTCTCAGGAGTGACAAAGGTATGGCATTGTTTGGAGTGGGTGTGGCCTTGCTGGAGGAAGTGTGTTACTGCGGGGGCAGATTTTGAGGTTTTCTATGCTCAGGATACCACCCAGTGTCTCAGTCAACTTCCTGTTGCCTATAAGATGTAAGACTTCAGCTACTTCTCCAGCACCATGTCTGCCTACACACCACCATGATCCCAGTCATGATGATAATGGAATAAATCCCTGAAACTGTAAGTGAGCCACCCAATTAAGTGTTTTCTTTATAAGAGTTGCTGTGGTCATTGTGTCTCTTCACAGCAATAAAAGCCCTAAGACACCAAGTATGACAGGCCCCAGCCACACCTGAGCAGGCCTTCCTCACCCAAGTATAAACACAAGCAAACTCTAGCTGGACAGAACTGCTAAGACCCTACTCCAAGCAGATGCAGTGGACCAGCAGCAGGCCCTTGTGCTTGAGAGCAGGCTCGGGAGCTCGTGTTTCAAGGGTACAACACCCACTGGCAACAGTAAGGCCCCTGCTCTGGGAGAAGTGACCAAATCCCTATTCACCCCAGATGGGGCCCCAGTGACAGACCAAAGCACAATGCTACCAAAGTCCAACTTGGTGAACCAATGAGTTTATAGGTGGTGAGTTCCAGGAGCATGGGACACCCCAAACAGCTGCGTCACTACAAACTCCCACCCACTCCACCACAATTGAAGATCTCATGGGAGCTGCATAATGGAGCCCTGCTTCCCTATTTCCTGTGTACTCTAGCACCCCAGAAGATCTCTGATGCTGGGAACAGCAAGGAGAAGCAGTGGCTGGAGTCCCAGGGCCCACCCAGCCTTCTCCGGAGGGGTGTCATTGCCTTACCCTGATCATGGACCTGGTTATCCCTGTAACTAGTTGCCACAACTACCTACTCCACATCTCTACACCATTGAAAGACAGTGGTGGAATGAACTACAACACAGAGCTACAGGTCACTGACCTTTAGGGGCTGGCTCCTGGTGGCCAGGACTCTGGAATCCCACACCACCTCACTTTCTCTGACAGCCCTGTGACTTCAGTTTCCTGAGATATACACCAATTCCTAGCTCTGTCATGACAGTGGGAACAACTAAGGACACCCCCAAAGTTGACATGGGAGCCTCCCTTCCAGGAAGTCTCCCTGCCACCTTCCTGCAGGGTGAGTGCTCCCCTATCTCTGGGCTCCCAGAAGGCAGTGGTGTTCATCATGAAAGATCCCACAGGCTGGGCGGTGGTGGTTACACACCTTTAATCCCAGCACTCGGGAGGCAGAGGCAGGTGGATCGTTTAAGGCCAGCCTGGTCTACAGAGCGAGTTTCAGGATAGCCAGGGCTACACAGAGAAACTTTGTCTCAAAGGAATGAAAGAAAGAAGGAAGGAAGAGAGGGAGGGAGGGAGGAAGGAAGGAAGGAAGGGCCCCCACAGAAGGGTCTGGGGCATCTGACAGCCCCTTCAATCACTGTTCCTCCTGATATGGGTTCCTTCTTTATAAACCTATGTTTTCCTGGATCTGCTAAATACAAGACCTAGCACTGGCTCAGCCGAGCCTGAAACCAGTCTGGAGCAGTTGGCACAAACTACTCTCGCCCGCTGTGCTTTGTGCAGCCATTCACAGTCACTCTGCCAGCCCATGTTGCCATCCGTAGCCTTGCACATGGAGACTTAGTGGAGTAGTGGTATAGAAAAGTCAGGACTAAGGCAGGTGGTAGTGGCAGACGTCTTTAATCCCAGCAATCAGGAGGCAGAGGCAAGTGGATCTCTGTGAGTTTGAGGCCAACCTGGTCTAACATTACAATTTATAACAGTAGCAAGATTACAGTTATGAAGTAGTAACGAAAGTAATCTTATGGTTGGGGATCACCATAACATGAAGACTGTATTAAAGGGTCGCAGCATTAAGAAGGCTGAGAACCACTGTTTTAGAATGTGGGGTGCTCCATCACTAGCCACTGTGGGGTTGAGAGCACCCAGCCAGAGCTTCTGGGGTGTTTTACTTTGCTTGTGTCTCAACACTACAATCCTACAAAATCAAACTTGACTACAGGGCTGGTGAGATGGTTCAGCAGTTAAGAGTGCTTGATGCTCTTCCAGGGGTCCTGAGTTCAATTCCCAGCAACGCCATGGTGGCTCACAGCCATTTGTAATGAGATCCGGTGCCCTCCTCTGGTCTGCTAGCATACATGCAGGCAGAACACTGTATACATAATAAATAAACCCTTTAAAACAAACAACAACAAAAAGAGTGCTTGCTGCTTTTGCAGAGGACCCAGCTTTGGTTCGGAGCGCACGTGGTGGCTCACAACCTTCTGTCACTCTGGTCCTAAGGCATCTGATGCCCTCTTCTGATCTCTGCATGCACTGCCACTATGTGGTGCAAGTTAAAAACCTCATACACACTGAAGGAACTCTAGCAGGCCCGAGCACGGCCAACATGGCTCTGGCAGGCCTTGCCTTTCCCATTCCCTCTGCTTTGCTAAACTATTAAATTCATTCCTAAAGCTAGCCACCAAGGTCTATTCCCCTTATTTGACCACACAAACCCCAGGCTGACTACCAAGGTCCAGTTATCAAAGTATTGAAGTCCAGCAATCAAAAGCCCTTTTTGGCTGCCCTAATTAACATGCCCAATCAAAACAAACACCTCATCCTAACACAGGGTTTCCCCCTCTTATCTTTATAAACTGCCATTTGCCTAAGGGCCATGTCTACCTCCTCTCCAGAGACAATCCTTTGTCCCTCTGAGGCAGATACCCCTACCCCTCTCTCCTTTGTTCCTTTCCCTCGTCCTCTATCTCCTGTCTTTGTCTCTTATTTCTTGACCTTTGTCCTTCTGCAGCAAATAAATTTCCTCTGTGCTGATTTATTTATATATTGGTTTCTCAAAACTGGGTTTCTCTGTGTAGCCTGGCTATCCTGGAACTCACTCTGTAGACCAGACTGGCCTCTGACTCAGAGATCAGTCTGCCTCTGCCTCCCAAGTGCTGGGATTTAAGGGGTGTGCCACCATCGCTCAGCAATAATCTTTATATTTTAAAAACTCCTCACTAACACTAACTTTACAGGGAAGAACTTTATTCTGCATTCAGCCTCGGGCCAAAATCAGTACCATAGCCGCAAACAGGCTGCCTGTTAGAGGTCACACAGTATCCTTGCAGGTCTGAGGCCCTGTGTTCAGTGAGTTTTCTCATCCTTGCTGTGACAAAATCCCCCAAAGAGGCAAGTTAAAGGATGAAGGGGTTTACTGGGCCACAGTTAATAAGATGGCAGTTATCAGGGTGGGGAGGCATGGCAACAGGAGCCCGAGGCAGACGGTCACATTATATCCAGTCCAGAGGCAGTGAGACATGTATGCTGGTGCCCAGCTTGCTTTCTCCAGTTCATGGGACAGAGCACACTCAGGGTGGGTCTTCCCTTCTCAGCTAAGCCTCTCTGGAAACACCCTCACAGCCATGCCCAGAGGTGTGTCTCCTAGGTGATTCCAGATCCTGCAGAGCTGGCGGTCACAAGCCCTGCCCTGTGACTGCAGATAAATCTGTAGGTGACTGAGGGAGAATGAGATCACTGGTAGTCCCTATTCAGTCAGGGCACAGCTGTGCAGGAGACACAGGCAGCAGGCTCAGCAGAGAGATTTGGGAAGAGCCAATCCAGACACCTCTGGCCTCCAGCATGTGACACACTGCCGCTCATAAGGGATGGCATCAAAGCTAAAGTCATAGTGAGGCCACTCTGCCAGAGAGATGGCCAGAACACGGTAAGATGGATGACAGCAAACAGTCCAGCAGTGGAGACACTTAGAGCTCACAGGACATGGTCTGAGAAGGCAGGGGATTAGCTCGCAGCTCAGTAGTGACATTAAGGACACATGTTCCACAGGTGCCACTCTACCACACTGAGGTGCAGCTTCACCGCAGCTCCCTGTGGTTGTCTATGGCAGCTCCGAGTATCACCTACATGGGATGACATTTAGAAGTAGCATCCTTCTCATAACTATGTCACCTTTCACAGCAGACACAGCCATCTCAGCGGGGGAAGAGGGGCACACCCACATGGCAGAATGCTCCTCCGCACTGTCTATACTGTGATCCAAAAGACCTTTTGGGGTAACCAAAGCGTGCTGGGGAATGGATGGGGCCCTTGAGAACACAGGAGGTATCAGACAGGCTGTGGCAATGCTGACGGGTGGGAACTCTAACACCTATCTACAAGGTAAGAAGAATGGGGGAACAGACAAAGAGCTGAGAGGGAAAGGGGGCAGAGAAAAGAGAGGGATAGTACCTGCTACCTGTGGTAGCAAATCCAGGGCAGAATGTGGCAGGAATGCTGGGCCCACATCTCTGAACAGAGATCCTGACACCTCAGCATCTTGGTACTGGAGGACTGCAGCAGCTGTCAGTACAATGATACCAGACTGTAAAATGTCGCTATAAAACACATTATTTATTCTTGTCTCCAAATAGAAAAGTAAACTATGATCAAAACAGCAGCCACAGCTCTCTGAGCTCAGCACCCAGAGAAGCTCACTGAAGAGCACCTGATCCTGGGAGCAGCTGGAGGATGGTGTGAGACTCCCGAGAGGCCACTGCCAGGCTCAGGAAGCCAGATGCGTGGCACCCCGGGCCTCAAGCTCCAGCACCATCCCTCTCTGGTTAGGCTGGGCTGACAGAACGAGGGAAGAGCTCCAGCTGTACCTACTCTATCAAGATGCTATGAAATGATATTAAAAACAGTGTCCTAGGGCCACAGGCCTGAGATCCCAGCACTCATAAGGCTGAGGTAGGAGGATCACCCTTCAAGGCCAGCTTGAGCTATACAGTGAGACTCTGTTTCTAAATTAAAAAAAAAAAAGAACCCAAACCAAAGTGGCATACATCCACAATGACCCCTTCACATCATGCCCTAGAACTGAAGTAGGGACAGTCAGGGTACAATGGAGCCACCCAAAGGAGGGCCTATCAACACATGCTGCCATGTGTGTCCACACCTGTGAAATGGTATATACTGAGCCTACTCCTGTTAGCTCACCTTATACCTGCCTGTGAACACCATGCAAGACACGTAAGCTACTGCTAAAGAAGCAGTGGCACACAGGCAAGCTCCTGGACAGTCACCATCTGGTGCCCAGTAGTCCGCCCACGGCCACTTCTTAATGTGTCAAGCTCATCCCACACTTGACAGCATGAAGGCCATGCCTCGGCTTCCTAGGGATCTGACTGGCCTTGCCTTCTCAGCTGGACATCCAGAGGCAAACCAAGCCCAATGGAGTCTGAACCCTGTATGCACTGCAGGAATCTGGGTCTTCTGTGGCAGAGGACAGGGTCCCAGTGGTGCAGGCAATGATGACACATGCTCAAGGCAGAGGCACTGTGTGGCACTGCAGGACGTGGATCTGGAGTAGCAGGCAGCTCTGCTGGCAGGCTGTTACACTAGGTAGGTCTACTTCATCACCTCTGAAGTGGAACGGCACCTACCTCTGGGACTGCCAGAGGGGCGGAGTGAACCAAAGGAAGCCCAAGTGCAGTCAGCAGAGGCTCAGCACACAGCAGAGAACCTGCTGCGGCTCCCCATTAAGGGCTTTTACATCAGCCTGCCTGAGTCCTACCCTCAGGGTGCTGCCAGGACCCTGTGCAGAAGGCAGGGTAGTAATATCTCGGCCAGCCAGCCAGCAAGAGCTTAGGGAAGAGGCTACACTGGTCCTCTCAAGGAACAATGAGGGCCACTCAGGCTCGCCTTTAATCACTCTGACGCCTAATGTGCAGACATCTGCTCTTCTGAGTCCTCAAAACGCAAGTCTGGAGCCTCCTGCGGTCACCCTGAAGTCTGGCTGCACGTTGAGCAGTGAGCATAGCTGAAAGTACCCAAGAGATGGTGTCTCACCAACAGTGTCTCACACCCCTGAACTTCTGCTCAGGCTGAGGACACACCTCTGCTAGCCCCACTCTCCCTATCCCAGCACCACCCCACAGGCAATGTCGCCACACCATCCCCAGCCCATCTCCGTCATCCTACAAGGGGCAGGGGAATGAGACACAGACACATGCTGCCCAGCACAGCCATCACACGACCCCTAGGGCCTGCACCCGCCCTGCCTTTATAGTGCACTCAGGCTATGGAGCACAAACCTGTCTGAATTTCCCTCTGATTCTGTCCAGGTCTTCATGGAGCCTCTCATAAGTGGGGTCATCATAGGGGAAGTGTTGCAGCAGTGCGATCAGCGCCTCCACCACCTTCATCTTCCTGCTGCGATGCATGGGGGAGAGAGAGGCTGTCACCCAAGGCCCCACTCCATCCTTCATCGCATCTCAGAGCACTGGGCAGGCTAAGCTGCCTCTCTGCTACTGGCAGTGCTGGCCTCCACCTGCTGTGGAGCAACCACTCACCACAGGCCCTACCCCACCTGGGGAACTGCAGGCTGGAGCAAGGGAGACCACGGCAAAAGATGGCAGTCAGTCTCGGCTGTGACTGCCACCCAGTGGTGGCATGGATAGCCAATATCATTCCTCCGGGATCAGTCGGCCAGGTCATTCCTAAAGCCACGAAGTTAAGAACCCTTGCCTCTCACCTGCTCACACTAAAGACACAAATAGAGAGCCAGGCACGGTGACCCAAGTCTTTAATCCCAGCACTCAGGGGGCAACGGCAGAAGAATCTCTTTGAGTTTGAGGCCAGCCTGGTCTAAATAATGAGTTCCAGGACAGTCTGGACTAAATAGACCTTGCATCAAATTTTACAAAAAGAGGAAGAAGGAAAAAAATGCCAGGTAATACAAATGCCTTTAATCCCAGCACTCAGGAGACAGAGGCGGGCAGATCTCTGTGAGTTTGAGGCCAGCCTGGTTTACAGAGCAAGCTCCAGGAGAGCCAGGGCTACACAGAGAAACCCTGTCTCAAAAAACAAAGAGAAGCCAGTAAATCATGTGGTGGATAATCAGAAAGAGAACCCCAGAACCCCACAATTAGTCACAAATGCCTTGCTATTACTTTTGAATATGAGCGTGGTATGAGTCCTAGATACTCAAAGTGTCAAACAAAAGGGTGAGTCCCACAGGCAGGGAGCTGCCATCCTCTTGGCCTGGTTTGCTAATACCCTCCTCTGGGCCCTCCTATACCAGGCCAGGAGCTATAGGAAGACTACACAATGCCAGCTTAACCCTATGCTTCTGCACACAAGGGAAATATGCCTTTCACTTCAGGGCTCCCTCCCAGCCTTGGGAAGCAGGCAGATGGGGCAGCTCACAGGACCAAGGCGGGCAGAACACAGTAAGGCAAGGTACCAAAGCTAACACAGCTCGAAGAACAGTGACAATCACTAGGAACTGTGTGTGTGCCAAAAAGGATTGCTTCAGGATGACTTCTGGTTGGCTGTGGTAGGACATGTCTGTGAGCCCAGCATATAAGAGGCTGAGACAGAAGGACAGCTGTGAGCTAAAGGCCAGTCTGGGCCATAGTATAAGCCCCTGCCTCCCAAAAAGATAATACTACATTCTGGTTGGCTATGAGACAGCATGGACAACAAAGCCAGCATTTCTTTCTTTTTCCCTTCTCTGGTCCTTGCTGTACTGGAACTCCTATGTAGACCAAGTTACCCTTGAACTCATAGAGACCTGCCCGTCTCTGCTGAAATCAAAGGCGTACACCACCACGTGTGGCACAGCCAGCATTTCCGAGACCTCGCTTCATTGACAGCACTGCAGTCTGTTATCAGATGCCTAAGTGAGAAATGGACAGGAAATAGGATCCACCTGACATTACCCTAGGTGTGACATCACCCAGCACTCATCAAGTACCTATGAGGTGCCTGTCACATTTCACTTATTATTCTTTGAATAACAAAGTCAAGTTGGCCATTACCATTTTCTGTATGAACGAATGACACAGATACCTATGCACACATTAGGAACACTCAGGGTTCCTCCCAGCCTTTTCACTGATAGCATGCTGATGGGAGGTGGGAGGAAAATGGGGGGGAGGGAAAGGAGGTAGGAGGGAAAGGGGTGGAAGGGAAAGGGGTGGGAAGAAGAGAAAGGGAGCCCCAGCCTCACCTGTCTTTCTCACCTGCACCACTGTGTAGGAGACACTTCCATGCAAGAGCAAAGCCACGGTAGCACCCAATCTGTGAATTGAAAACCAGCCCAGAGTGAAGGCAGTAAGCAATCAGCCACACCACACCAGTTACCAAGATCTCAAAGCTCAGGGCCAGACAGGGGGCTGCCACAAGGCTTCTTCAGCTATTCTGGAACCTGTGAGTTTTGGGCAATGGAAACTGAATGGTGACAGCCCCAGCGGGTGAGCCAGGCCCCAAGATGACAGCAGTGATGCTCATCCTCTATATGATGCTGTGAGCTGGCTCCTTGCCCCTTGTCCCAGGTTCATGTATGCACAACAGAACAGAGGAGAGGAGCGTGCTCAGCTTCTGAGGACACAGAGTATCTAGTTCCTGGGGCTGGGTAGAAAAAGCAATGCCACTTCTGCCTTGTTCTCACAGGCTACTTGCTCTGGGGTGTCATGAGGACACCTGAGCAGAGGACATCAGTTACAGAGTGTGCTACCTCGGGAAGAGATCCCCTGGTCCAGCCAAGCCTGCAGATGAGAGTGGAGCCCTGCTGACCCTCGGACACTGTGTGACATAACCAAAGATGATTGTTTTAGGCCCACCAGTCTATAGGACCTGCTTTGTGGCATCAGGTGCCTGATACTGTCATGACCTCCTCTGCCAGTCAGGGTCAGTGATCTGTAAGAGGACAAAGGCAAAAGGAGAAAAACTGGGGGCTTATGGAATTCCACTGTAAACACGGCACCCTTCTGGGTGAGGACTGAGCTGGCTGAAGACACAAGACAGCACTGTGCTACTCCCATAACATACTTTGGTGGTTCTGTGCTAAGACTTTTCTGTCTCATCTGTGAACCCCACCAAAGGCCTTGCATTAGGAAGTGGTTACATGCTTTAGCTTCAACAGCCAAGGAAGCAATTGTAGAGGAAAAGGATCCATGCCTTTGTTCTTTTCCTCTAGGCCACTGATTTTCAACTTGAGTCTTGACCCCTTTGGGGTCACATGTCAGATACATATACATTACGATTCATAACAGTAGCAATATTATAGTTATGAAGTAGAAACAAAATAATTTTATGGTTGGGGCCACCACAACATGAGGAACTGTTTTAAAAGGTTGCAGCATTAGGGTGAGAACCACTGCTCCAGGCAATGTTTCAAAGTTATGGCCTTAAGCATGCTGGGTACATGCTCTGCCACTGAGCTACTTCCCCAGCCTCTGTTTTTTGAGGGAGTAGCTCATTCTTTAGCCCAGGCTGGCCTAGGACTCCTGCCTCAGTTTTCTGAGTGCTGGGATCGCAGGATGGATCCCCTGTGACAGAGGATGGATCACCACACTCATCTATGAAGTTCCTTCTAAGTGGCCCTCCCACTTACCTCAGATCCAATTTTGGCTCCGCGTAATGTACCATACTGCCTTCCTTCGACAATCCCCAAGCTGCTGCCTTCTTTGTAGCCTTCCTGATATCCCTCCCCATGGAATCTGTGACAGAGAAACACACTTCATCAGGTAAGACACTTTTCCTTGAAAAATCTTCCCACCTTACATTATCCAGATTCCCATAGAACACAGTAGACTACAGGAAGAAAGGGTTAAAATTCAAGTCACGCCAGGTGGTGGCACGTGCCTTTAATCCCAGCACTCAGGAGACAGAAGCAGGCAGATCTCTGTGAGTCCTAGGCCAGCCTGGTCTACAGAGCAAGTTTCAAGACAGGCTCCAAGGCTACAGAGAAACCCTGTCTTGAACCCCTCCCCCCAAAAGCTCAAAACACCCTGAGTCACAAAATGCAGATTCTAGGTCTAGCTCTCTACTCTCTGGCCCATTACTGTGCCCCAGCCCCATTGTTGAGACAGCTCTCACTATGCAGCCCACACCAACCTCCATCAAGTAACTCTTTCCATTTCTTTTGTTGTTTTATTTTTCGGTTTGTTTGTTTTCAAGACAGGGTTTTTCTGTGGCTTTGGAGCCTGTCCTGGAACTCGCTCTTGTAGATCAGGCTGGCCTCTAACTCACAGAGATCCACCTGCCTCTGCCTCCCGAGTGCTGGGATTAAAGGCGTGCACCACCACTGCCCAGCTCTTCCCATTTCTTGAATGCTGCTATTACAGGTGTGTGCCACCACCTCCATGTGAAACCATGATGCTTATGGGCTTCATGCATGCTATGAAAAGCACTCTACCAACTGAGCTACAGCCCCAACCCCTAGGGACCCAAGTTCCTTCAGCTGTAACAGTGGGTGGAATACATGAGTGACTTCCAAACCCGGCAGAGCACAAGAACCCACAAGGAAAATGTAAAAATACAAACTCAAGCAAGCTTAGTCCATACTAGAAATCTACTTTTCAAAAAGAGTAGGTGTAGCTGAGCCTACATGCCATCGTAACTCAAGTTTCCGTTTCTAAAACACTCCCAGGACCCAGGAGTAACAGAAAATATCCATAAGCTTATCACAGTATGCTAGCACTATGGTGCTCTGACTAGATGGTATTGTCTCTGAGGAATCAACCGAAAACTGGCAGTAACTTGAAGCCTGCACTATGGAAGGAATGCTCTGGAAGCCCCCGTGAGGAGTGAACAGCTCCCCACTTGGCAGGTGGATGGCCTGGGGAGCTCTTCTGCCTCCGCAGATGTCAGGACCCCACTCCCTAAGCAGAGATCGAGCAGTCACCCCGGAGAGGTGAGCAGCCGTCCAGGAAAGGCCAAGATGCCCTGGACCACCGCTCCGCCCAGGCATTTCCCCGGGGAACTTTCCACATCCAAAGGGGCCTGCCCGACACATCCATCAGCAGGTCCATGAATACTGCCGTATGTGCGGCAATTAAAGAACAAGAAGATGTGGCAGCTCGCAGATGGCGAAGGCGGGTGTCCCCGAGGACAGCGGGACTCCGCCAAGCAGCTGCCGGGGCGGGGCGGAACTGAGCCGCTGCCTACCTCTCATCCGCCATCACGACGGCGTCAAACATGTCCTGCTCCACAGCCATGGCGGCGGCCCGGTTCTTCCCGGGCCCTTGCACTCCTGCCATTCCGTGTAGCAGTCGCCAGCCGGCGAGGAACGGCTACAAACGCCCGGCTTCTCAGCTGGAGGAAGCCACTTCCGTGTGTGCTGCGCGGAGCACGGCGGGTAAGGACGGCAAGCGAAAGAAGCCAAAAAATAAAATAAAATCAGATCTTTACCGCGCATGGGCAGACCCCGCTCTTCCTCCCAGGAACCTCCCTCTCCTCTGAGAGTGGGGCGGGTCCGGCCGCGCAGGGATGATTCGCTGTGCGGCGCGCGGGGCCCAGGCGAACCCAGCTTTTATTTTCAAAACCCAAACAGATGGGACCGAATTTACAAACGTAGGTCTTAAAGAAATGAGAAAAATTATCAAAGATCTAGCACAGGAGCATTCCCAGGAAGTGGAGGAAGGGCCCCAGCTGCAAGCAACATGGAGGAGGTGGAGCATCCAGCAGCCTCAGCTGTCACCGGGCTGTCAATCACTACATCTGTACACACCACAGGAGACTTTCCTGTGGGCTGGAACCGATTTGATACTGCGACATCCTGAAGGACAAATAATAAATATTGCCCCAGCCAGCTAAATGTCCTTGGGGGCGGGGGGGTCTCTGAAAAGAAAAAGGTTGTGTGTGCCAGTTACCTTGGGTTTTTTTTGGTCTTTTTTGTTATTTTGTCTTTTTTTTTTCTGAAGCTGAGGACCGAACCCAGGGCCTTGCGCTTGCTAGGCAAGCGCTCTACCACTGAGCTAAATCCCCAACCCCGAATGCTAGCTCGGGCTGCCAGTATTTAAAGCAAAACTGAAGTATCTCATACACAGTCAAGTATCAGGTGGCACCGAAGGGCTTGCCAGCAGGAGGAGCCACTCTAAGCGCTCCAATCTCATGGTCACCCACTCTCCAAAAGGCAGAAATTAAAGTTAATCCATTTCCATCAGAGCTACCTTCCAAAGCAGAGCTTTAAAGAGTATGCCAGGTGTCAAGAAGGACACGTGAGATACCAGGAGCCCTCCGGTGCACATAAATCAGGAAAAACCAAGAAAATTCTTATCATACAAGATTAGGCACCAAGGAGGACAAGGGTGTCACTACTGCAGATGCACACCCACCATGACATCAAAAGACGTCTGAAATAGCAAGGGCCAGGATCCACCAGCCGTAGCCTGGGCCAGAGTGCGATGGAAGAGAGGATTTATGGGGGCCACGATAAGTTTCTTAGACCACAATTGCTGACAAGTTAAATAGCCTTTGCGTAAAAGGAGATCAGAGACACCACACCATTATATTGAGTTGTAAAGGAGACCAGAGACACACCATTATACTGGGTCGGAGGGCTGAACCAGTGAACAACAACAAAATTCCATGGGATTCAGAAGCTGCTTCCAGTTCTGACTTTCATCTTTACAGATGAGAATCCTTAACTGTAACAAGGTAGGGTTTTTTGGTTTTGTTTTTTAATGAGAACTGCCATATCAGATACAAAAAAAGCTTAAGTCTCATGATGAGCATAGTAAGGTGTTGGTTGAAGAAGAGTTGAGCCCAGGGAATAGACTAGAAAGGCCCAAGGATGAAGTCTCATATGAGTAAAACTCCACACTGACAAAAACAGAGTCACAAGCTCTGTGGAGGACTGGAGCACTAACCACTAGCCATGTTGGGAATGCATTGGTATCTCAGGAAAAACAAGTCCTGTGTGTATCTCACACTGCTCATCAGAATAATTCCACATTCCATAAGTAAAGACGTGACCTTTAGGAAGGATGCCGGGCAGTGATGGCATACACCTTTAATCCCAGCACTCGGGAGGCAGAAGTAGGTGGATCTCTTGAGTTCAAAGCCAGCCTGGTCTACAGAGTGAGTTCCAGGACAGCCAGAGCTACACAGGGGAACCCTGTCAGGCAGACAGCTCCCATCTGTCATTCCAGCATGTGAGAAACTGAGGCAAGACGACTGTCGTGAGTTCAAGGCCAGCCTGGGCTACAGAGTGCATTCCAGACTGGCCTGGGCAAAAGAAAGAGACTATATCTCAATAAAAAAATGTTTATCAGGGGGCTGGAGAGATGGCTCAGAGGTTAAGAGCATTGCCTGCTCTTCC
>LOJH01000987.1:20665-38641 GCA_001685095.1 Ellobius talpinus | reverse complement strand
TCTTTCTTTCTTTCTTTCTTTCTTTCTTTCTTTCTTTCTTTCCTTTCTCTTTCTCTTCTTTGTTCCTTCCTTCCCTTCCTTTCCTTTCCTTCCTTCCTTTCTTCTGTTCTCTCTTTTTCTGAGGTGGGGAGGGGGTCTCACTACATAGCTCAGGTTGGCCTCAAACTTGTGATCTTCCTGCTCCAGTCTCCAGGATTTCAGGAGCACAGCTATGCCCACCATACCCGGCCTACCCACAGCTTCTTATCACAGTAGTGCCACCCTCTTTTTTGCAAAGTCTAGGAGTACCTGAGACTCACTTGATGCTTGGTTCCCTCTGGCTTTGTTCTAACCCGGTCATCACTCTCAGCCCCCATGGGTCTCCCAGCTCCTACATGGGCACTGCCCAACCTTAGATTCACTTCTGCAAGGGACACTCAATTCTAGCAACAAGACCACTGGGCTCCTTGCTGGTGGCAGATAGGAAAAAGTAGACAGGACAGGCACAGGAGAACCCACAGGTGATAGCCTCCAGGCTTATCTGAGGGGACTAAAGGCAATAAGCTGGTGTCAACCAGCCTCTCTGTCCCAGCAAACACTTCCACATGCTATCTGTATGTGGGCTAATCACTTCAACACTCTAAGCCATGAGCCTACAGCAGAGTTTGTCACATGCCATTCTCATTGCCAAATCATTTCTTATACCAATAATAAAACCAACCTTGCTACTGTCCACAAGGCTCTGATATGGCTTCTCAGTTCTACAACCTCCATCTCCCTCAGCACCACTCCATTCTGCTTTGCCCCACCAAATGTCTGGCCAAGGACATATCAGGAATCTTCTTCAGTGGGGCTCTGTCCTTCTGTGACCTCTGCAAGGAGAGGTCTTCCTCTAGTTGATCACTTCCTTCTAATGGCCCCTGCCACTTCATCCTCGCTCCCTGCTGTGCCCCACTGCCATACACAGATAGTACTAGGTGCTAGAAATACCTAGGAAGTGTTTGCTGGGACAGGAAGGCCTGTCGACATCAGCTTCTTGCTTCCAGTCCCCCGGATCAGCCTGGAGGTCGTCACCTGTGGGTTCTCCCACTCATGCCCTGTTCCCTTCTTCCTATCTGCCTCCAATAAAGAGCCCAGAAGTCCCCACATTATCTCCTCTTGGGGGCTGGTGTGACAAGTGGAAGAAGGAGCTCTAGCATGGGCTGTCATCACATGGGTCCCTGTAATCTGAATTCCTCTGACTGAAAGCAATGGCAGGGTTGGCCTGCAAGCATGCCAGGAGACACTAAGCACCACACATCAGGAACTTGGCCGGCATGCCTGTCAGGGAGCAGGGACTTGGCATTTCTTCTGAGTCTGCCTTCCAGACTCTTCTCTGAGTCACATACTTGGTTCTAAAAGGAGAGGTGTAGACTTTCTCCTGGCCCTCTCGGGTGTGAAGGCAGCTGGACATCCGTGTATCTCCCTGTGTTTGCTGGGAACATACTCTGTCTACTGCTTGGGACTAAGCTAAGGCTTGGTCTGTCGCTGCTGACAATCCTATCCTAAATCTGCTAGACAAGAAGTTTCTTTTCCCATTTTTGTGGTACCCAATGAAACCCAGGGCCTTGCACACATTAAACAAACACTCTCTCATTAAGCCATGTCCCCAGCCCCAATCCTAAACCCAAATGGGCAGCAGAAAGCAGTAATGTCCATCTGCAATCTGGAAGGACCCCTAATGAAGACATGACAGGATCCAAGATGCCAAAGCCCCCTCCTGTGTGGCATCAGCTGTACAGCTCAGCATTTATAAACTGCCCTCACATCTGCATCAATGGCTACTAACACGAGAAACAAGAATGGGCAAATACAAGCACTGCCTTTCTTCCAGTGAACCTGCTTTAGCTGTTGCTGATTGGACAAGGGCTGGACACCTGACCCAAGCCCAACAATCAGGCCCCCAAGACTCTGGAACTGGCTGCAGGGCCCAGAGCCAACACTCAGTCACTCAGGCCGGAGAGACCTTAGCTGCCTGTGAACAAATTAGTGAGGAAAATGAGGCTTGGTGGACTTGCAAGAAGAACCAAGGGGTGAGGGAGAAGATGCTAGTAGCCTTTAGTATCAGAGTACCCCAACTTCTCCACCTACTCCTCTTCACTGCTCCCAGTAAAGGCTGATGGGACCTCATATACCTGTGACCAAGGAACCTGGCTTCCAGAATGTAGATGGCATAATAGTAAACTCTGATTCCCTACTGAGGACAGTGGTGGACTCACCATGGTGAGGGTGGAGCTCTCAAGCCACTGTGAGCTTATTCACTCCACTAGCATCTTGGTGGATTCAGCCAGTACGCTTCTTGGAGGCCCAGGCATATGGGCTTTGGCACTGGGTGATGGGTAATAACACAATTTCTAAACAACTTTCCTCATTAGCAAAACCAGCTAACAAGTATTAAATCTCAAGGGCCTGATTCTTAATGTGTCGCTGAGCCAAGCAGGGAAATGCCTGGCAAGAAACTAAAGTGAAACCGAGGTCTCTGAATTTGGACAGTTGGACTGTTGCCTGTCACCAAGAACTCCCTGCAGCTCCTGTCTGTTTAGAGCCTGGCTGACCATTCAGTGAGTGCTGGCAGCTCTACTAATCAGCCCCAGGAGTACTGGCTCCAAGCAAGGATGGTATGGCTGACCCACTACAGACAAATGCTATACTAGCCCTACAGGCTGTGAGAAAGGAAAACCCAGGAGAGTTACTTAAACTTCACTTTTTAAGTAAAGTTTTTAGTAAGATGGGGCTGTCAAGAGGGTTCAGAATCATTAAGGGTGGACCAGACCTTGGCAAAGAGCAAGCATGCACGGATCCAGGCCCTGCAGCTGCTTGTCACCACTGTCCTGCCCCGTAGGATGTCATTTGAGCCAGGCTTTCACACTCAGAAGGCTTCTCTTTCTGTCTATATTGTGTCCTTTAGTGTGTGTATAATTGTGTGTGCATGTGGGTGCATGTATATATAGATTTGCATGCTTGCGAAGGCTGGAGGACAACCCTTGGTAATCATCTTCAGGGAATGTCCACCTCCATTGAGACAAGGTCTCTCACTAGCCTACATATCATTATTTGGCTAGACTGGCTGGATAATAAGGGATCCTACGGCCTCTACCTCTCCAGAGCTGGGATTAAGTGAGCCTGAGGATCCAACTCAGATCCTTGAGTACGTTACCTACCAGCCCCCACACACCCCTGACCATTTTAATATTTTCTTGAGGCAGAGTCTTTCTGTGTAGCAGAGGCCAGTCTAGAGCTGGTGATGCTCCTGCCTCAGTGCCCTGAGTATAGTGGTTCCAGGCTTGGTTCCACCAGGTTTTCCTGATCTCTTCATTCATTCTCAGAGTCTGGAGAGAGGTGGGCAGCAGGAAAGACGCAGAGGGCAGCAGTGGTTAGGTGGGCTAGCCTGAGGGATGTGCTCTGCATCTCATGTGCCACATGAGGGACCAAGCAGACACTCGCTGATACAGCGAATAGAGATGATTCACTAAGAGAGAGCAAGGGTTCCTGTGGCCACAGCAACAAGAGGCAGAATCAGAGTACGGTGATGCAGCCTAGGGAAGGAGAAGCAGGAGCAGCAACCATCTGCTGGTGCATGCCTCTCTGCCAGGGACCTGCCAAACACAGCCCACAAATCTCAAGTGACATCTAGAATCTCTGCGGCGCAGTTCGTATCCGTTACAGTGAGGAAAGGGACACTTTGTAGAGACTCTGTGGGAAGAGGTGAGAGGAGTCAAGACTGAGGCTTAGCAGTCTGCGGGGTAATACACGACACAAGCTGATGTCTCACTCAGGACTTGTCGAACACTCCCCAGCTGCCAGGCTCTGTTGTGTCACTGAAGGCCCTGTCTTGTTTGTCCCTCACATCTCTAACAAAGGTGTGTCACATCCTACCTTATAGATGGAGAGCAGAGAGCCAGAAAACAGCCGATTTATTCAGACGGCTTCACTATAAGGCACTCCACAACACAGGGGCAAGTCTGAATCACTCTGGTGCCCTCTTATACAGATGGACACAGAATCTCCTCCTTACTCAGGATGGCCATGCAGACAACACCCTAAGCCCCCTTAAACATTCAGGATGTCCTTACAGATAACCCACTGCAAAGACTGATGGTCTCAACCTGAACTGTGCCAACAGATGAAGCTCCTGTTTTATTTTCAATACTGGGTTGAGTTCAGGGCCTTGCATCACTGAGCTACATTTTGAGCCCTTCTACCTCTTTGGAGTTTTGTTGTTGTTGTATTTTTGTTTGTTTGTTTTTGTTTTTTTGAGACAGGGTTTCTCTGTGTAACAGCCATAGCTGCCCTGGAACTAGCTCTGTAGGCCAGGCTAACCTCAGACTCACAGAGATCCGCCTGCCTCTGCCTCCCAAGTACTGGGATTAAAAGTGTGCACCACTACTGCCTGGCTACCTCTTTGTTTTGAGACAAGGTATCACTGAGTTGACCAGGCTGGCCTTGAACTCACTCTATAGCCTAGGCAGGTCTTGAACTTGTAACTCTCCTGCCTTATCCTCTTGGAGTAGCTGGGATTACAGGTTTGAACCATGAAACCTGATAATTTCTTTTTGACACACACACACAGTGGTTTCAAAATAATCACTATCAGTTGCTAACACTGTAAAGCAAGACCTCTCCATATTCCAGTTTGTACCAACAAAAGAAAAAGAGACTGGCACACTAGTCATGCACTCCTGAAGGCCAGCAACAAGACTGTGGAGTGATGGCTGCCTCCTTCCAATGGCCTTGGACCCTCTTAGTCACCACCCTACACCATCCAGAGGTTCTTCGTATTCTCAGGCTAGTGCCAGCTGTGTTCAGCATCATCCTGGGGCTGTCTTCTAACAGAGTCAGGGAAGTTACTAGGGACTAATGTCTTTATCAAAGATGAAGAACGAAGTCCAGTTGAAAAAACCATGTATGGCAAGAAAAATGGGCCAAGGGACAGGTCCTGGTACCAGTGACAATCACATCTAGGAGTTTAACATGCAGAGTGCCCAGTTATCCCTCATTTGTCCCACTTCTCCGGCTGGGACAGTAGATTTGTGACTCCTACTTGAGAAAAGCCCCCTTGTTTTATAGATAAGGAAACCAGGGTCCAGGGAGACAAATGGCTTCATGACAACTGAAGCTTCTCGAAGCTTACCTTTGCTGGCTGGCTGGTCATCACCATGACTACCACTGGCATCCTTCTTCAGGGCCCTCCTCCCACTAGCAGGGCGATCCCTGTTAGGAGGCTGGCTAAAGATGTCTAAGTCGTCACCACAGGCTTTAGATGATGCCCTCTGGGGTCTCTCTTCAGTGATGACATTCCAGCTGCTAGTCCTCCCTTGCTCACGGCGAGGGCCTTTTTCCCTGGCCTCCACCTCTCCAGAAGCATCACCAATGACATCATCCAAGAGAAGCCTGCTCTTCTGTTCCAGATCCTTTTCAGGACTGAGCCACAGGGGTTTGGGCTTCCTGCCTGCCTGTTTCTTGCCCATCCCTGCCAGAGAAGGCTGTAACCAGTGGGGGGTTTTCCCAGAGGGTTCAGGGATTCTTTTGCCTTTGAGGTTTTCCAGCTGTTGGATCAAAGAGGGCTCCTCTTCCAGAGGAGTACATTTCCCAGGAGAGGAAGAAGAAGGGATACTGGGCCCATCACCCATTGAGGCAGAGGCTGCCAACAACAGTCTTACATCTTCCTGTGACTTGGACAAACTGTCCTTCGGGCAATGAGTAGAATTCACCCTTTCACCAAGGAAATCTCCTTGTGAGGAAACTGTCATCTCCACCAAAGCTTCAGCTGGCTGTGAGCAGCTGTGCCCGAGCTGCTCGTCCCCATTCACACTGGCCATCCTAAGGGCACTTTTGCTTCCTTCCCAGTCAGCACGCAGGGCCTTCTCTGGGCTCTCAATCTTCTCACTCTGGATGTCAACAGGGATGGTACAATCAAAAGGGGCCTTGCCTCCTCCTTTGTCTAGCACACCATCAAAGATGAGGCTTTTGTTGACATAGAGTTTCACATTCTTGGCACCAATATTGAGATCCTGAATGCAAAAAATGGAACAAAGGAAAGCGTGTGTCAAACTGTGGAAGTGAAGATGCCCCAAACAGAAAGGTAAAGTGCCAGAAATGTGAGCACGCTAGAGCTGAGCCAGCAGCTGTGAAACAGTCTCCCCTTTTCTCTCTCTGAAAAGCCGTATACTCTAGGAACCAAAGAACTTTCTCAAGGCGGCAGCCTCGGTGCTGTCTCGGCTTTCATCGCCTCCTGTCAGGACACTGGTAATGGTCCACTAATTGGTCTCGCTGCTTCCTGGTGTCTTGCTGCTTCAACCTGATTCACATTGCCACAGGAGTTCATCTCCTCCAGGAGCAGAGATGCCCCATCACTCCCTTGTGATACCCTTCATGGCTTTCACAGCCTGTAGCAGCATTCTTCAAGGACTGAACTCCAGTTGGGTGCAGGGGTATATGCCTGCTATCCAAGCACTTCAAGGCCTAGGGCATAGTGAGTTTGAGGCCAGCATGCACTACAAAGTGAGACTCTGTCTCAAAAACAAACAAAAAAAGCAAAAACAAAACACAAAATGAAAAAACCCACACACACACAAAAAAGTCAATATGTATATGTGAAGTAAACTAAAATGAAGTGTGGCTCCTGCAGCAAGGGGACCTGTTGTTCAAGTCACATGCTGGCTCCTGGGACTCCTCGAGTGGCTCATAGTGAGGATCTTGAAAGCAGAGCCTGAGACAAGGACCTGAGACAGGAAGTAGGGAAAATAAGACGGGGTAGGAAGAAGACCCAAGAGTGTCTGAGCTCTTCATTGTGGGGGCAGTTGAGGGTCCATCCTGTTGGGACTCTACAATGAATCCAAGGCACAAACCTTGGAAATGTACCCCATTAGAATCTAATCCATTTGTGCACTGTTTGCTGAAGGTGGCCCTGGGTAACAGTGCCCTCAGACATCACAAGCTGGGCATGTTTCCACAGCACATGGCCCAGCAAGCAGCTCAGGTGCAGCAGGGCCAGCACTCCAGGGACCTGCCCTCTTCAGCAGCAGCTGCAGTCAGGGAGAGACCCAGGGGATGTGGGGCAGGTGTACCACAGCCACAGCATTGATAATGGCAGTTTCTAGGGAATCTTTGCCCTACTACCAAATTTTCTAGATGTTTCAATTGCACAAGGATGTGGAGAATGAAGGCCAGCATGACATATAGTGACCTTCAAAGAAAAGTCCCTCTCCCCTCATAACCCAAACACATGCCTGCATCTGATGCTTATCTATTCATGCTTAAAATAATACCACCCCTCCTCCAGCTACTGGTTACTTCCCCCTCTCCGTGGTAGAGCTCTGCCAGGGCTTTACTGCGGAATATAATGCATACATCAAACAGTGAACACCTCTTTACAGCTGCTCGGTGAGTCTTAACACGTACATCTCCCTGGAACAATCTCCACGCTTAGGATCAGACGCCCATCACCCCAAGTTTCTTTTCACACTTTTGAAATTCCTCTCCACTTTCCCACACAACCACCCACCTACTCACCATCACTGCAGATTTTTACGTGTGTGTGTATGTGTGTGTGTGTATACACACCTGTTGTTAGAGGACAACTTGGGGTAAGACAGTTCTCTCCTTCCACTATGTGTATCAGGTCATCAGTTTTGACAGCAAGTGTTTTAATCCAGTGAGCCATCTCAACAGGCCCCTTTTATAAACTGACACTCACATTTTCTAGAATTTTGACATATAGCTTTTTCAATGGCACCCCTTTCTATCTGGCTTCTTTCATTTAGCATAATTACTCTGAGATGCATCTGGATGGTGAGATTGCTGAGTATTCTAGTCTACAGAGGTGCCCACAAGTTGCTGTCACCCCTACAGTGAATCAGTTACTGCCACTCCCCATTAGGTTCCTATCCCAACTCAGTACAGAATCTGCTGTGCCAAGGCACCCACAGCCAGAACAATGGCTTCCCCTGCTGTCTGGGTGATCACAGCAGAGCCCTTCTCTCAGCTATCAGAGTTATTTACATAACTTTGGCTCATGGCCAAAGTCATGGGATCTCTTGCTCCCCTGTCATGGATGGCTCAGCAGCATGAATAGGCAGCTATTCCTCCTCCTTCATGATCTCCTTGGCTGGGCTTCCAGGGATGATATGCCCGTGTTATTTGGCATCTGCCTAGCTGGCTACTCCCCTGCCCAGCCTCCTTGGCTTGTCTCTACTCCAGCAATCCCTACCAGCTCAGCTGGGCCTCAGTGACTAGGCTGCCCTAGGTTCAAGGCTAGCTTTCTGAGTGTCTTGTACTTATCACGGCCCGAGGCTCTTGAGTGCCTCTCTGATTTGAGGATGTCCATGCCCTACTCTCTAGTCCTGATCTCTCCATTGGCCCTTAAGGGATGGATGCCCCTTCTGCTTCTCTCCTCTTTGGAATCTCAACCTTTATGTGCCTCAGATCCATCAAATACTTTTTAAAAACAAAACCAATAACAAGTAAAGAAAACACATACTATGTAGCCCAGGTTAGCCTTGAATGTGGATTCTGTTGGCCCCTGGCTCCTAGGTGCTATAGTTACAGTTCTCAACAGAGCTCTACATCACTTTCCCTAAGCCAAATCTCTCCCCTATTCAGTCAGCTTCCCAAACCCTAGGCAGCCCCTCTGATGACCTTGTCCCTGCCCCCACCACATCCAACCTGTCAGGAGTGCCTTGTTTCTCTCCTCTCCAACCTGACTTCATCTTCTACAGACACTGCTGCCCCAGTGCAGGCCACTGCCATCTCTCCAGAGACATCAGAATCAGCTAATTGGTCTCTCTGCTCCTACTCTGCACTGTCACCCGGCACACACACTTCATTTCCCACACAGCAGCCAGACTCACTTAAAAACAACTTCAGTCAGAGCTCAGCAACCTCCTGTGTAACCATCCAGCAACTCCATGCTGTCAATCCCAGCTACCCATAATAGTCCCAGGTCCTGGCTTGCTGGCCTCATATACTGCTCCTTGATGCCATGGCCCACATCCTTCTTGCCTCCAGAGACTCCCCAACACCAGGCTCTAAAGAACACCCCACCCATTCCCCTCTATACCCTGATGCTCTTGAGTTCTTCCGTCTCAGAAACGGTTTCTCTCATCAGCATTTCTGGAGGGTTAGGGACAGATGTTTGTTTTGTTAAGTTTGTTTGGAGAGAGGGTCTCCCTATGTAGCCTTGGCTACTATTGATCTACTCACTATGTAGACCAGGCCAGCATCAAGCTTATAGAAATCTGTCTGCCTCTGCTTCCCCAGTGAGGGATTAAAGATATGCTCCACCATAGCTGAGAAGGGGGCTTTTTATTTTAGACAGGGTCCCAGACTCGAGATCTAGCATTACAAGCACTGGGATTGCAGGCCTGCACCTCCATGCCTGCTTGGCTGCTAATTTGTCTCTCCTAACCAAAGTGAATCTCTAAGTCAGCAGAGGTCCTCCACAATTGTCCGAGGATACAGCACATAGTAGGATCCCAGCCATCATGAGGGAAGTGACACACAACTAGCCTAGACAGTCTCCTAAGACCAAAGAGCAAGAAAGGTTGTGGTCTGTGGCTTTTTTCCCAGGTCACTCCTGCCCAGCTTTGACTTCTGATCTATGGTTAGCAGTATGGGTTCCGAGGACCCAGAGCTATCAACCTACCCTCATTCTCCATGCCTTAGCCTCCCTGCAAACTAAATCTGCATGCTCTAACTAAATTCCCAGATCACTGTGGACAGGTTTGCAGAGCAATGCAGAGAGCCATCACACCCATATCCCACTGCAGAAACTCAGCGTCAGTCATCCAATTGTGAGATGGCAGGCTACTATTTGCTGGCTGTCAGAAGAGTTGATGTTCAAAGTGCGCTTTTACATGTTTATATGGATGTGCACTCTGTTTAGTGGAGGCACAGAGCAAGCGTGTGCTGTGAATTAATCAGAACACAGCTTGTGGAGGAGGATGGCACGGGCAGCTTTCAATGAGCTGTTCTGGAAATTACCACCATGGAAACACCCAGCAGACAAAAACACTCATTTAAAGAGATAGTAGGGTATAGATGGGGACCCATCCAGACAGTGGTGAATGAGTAACCTAGCTTTTCTAATGGGATGTCTGGCCACCAAAACATGTCTTACACGGACAGCCGAGAGCCCCACCTAACTGTTGATGTCTACTGCTCAACAATTATAACTGTGGCAAAGGAAGGCAGGTAAGGGACATAAGGGAGGTAAAGAAAGAGGGGGCGTGATGTTCATGAGCTAGTCATGGCCATGGGGAGTGAGGCCCCTGCCTGGTCTGCAGCTTGCATCTCAGATGTTTCCAGCTATTGTGCCCGTGGCAGGTTTGGTGTGGGATATCTGGATAGGGAACAGAAACAAAAGTCTGTACTGCTCCCACAGTCCCAGACACCCTGCAAGAAGCATCAGAACTTTCCTTCCTCCCTGTGTCTAGCTAGAGCTCAGTTCTGGTTCGGGCCGGCACAGACTGAACTACCTGCGTGGGCAGAACTCTGGGTCCCCAGTTTCCTAAGTAAGCCCCCACATCCTGCTTCCTAAAGGTAATGGTCCTGACACCTTGCAGTGGTATGCAAGTGCATACACATCCTTCCAGATTTTGTTCTACCTACAGCCACCACTGAGCATCTGTGGGGGATTTATTGTAGGGTCCCCATGGATACGAGCATTGTCTCCTGCTGCAGTCCTGTGTATAAAATATCACAAATTTGCATATAACCTCCGTACACCCTCCTGCTTCCTCCAAACCATCTCTAAGTGACTTATAAAGCCTAATACAATGTAAATGCTATGGAAATTGTTATGCTACATTGTTTAGGGAAGAATAAGAAAAAAGATATGTTCAAAGGAACTTTTTTCCTGGATACTTTTTAGGCTACTGGTTGAATTCTGGGATGGGAACCTGCAGGTAGGCAAGGCTGTTATTATGTAGGTGGCCATATAAACATCATCAGACCTCAAGGGCTGTACTAGGAAGCTTTATGGGGGTCCACACCTGCACCACAGAGCCCTGGGGCAGGGTCTTGCAGGTAGGCACCCCTCAGCAAAGCTCTAGAAGAAAGACGCCTTTTCCTGTTTTAAGACCTAGCCTCTACCCCATGTCCAGTTACCAGTGCTTTACCTGAGGCTCTTCCTTCTTTACCCCAGAATCCAGTATGTTCAGAAATCCCATCCTTCTGACTGCCTCACCTAGAACCATTTCTGAGTGTGCACTTGTGTACAAGTATACTCTCCCGCTTCCCTTTGTTTAATGAGAGCCGTGGTGGTACTTGTGTTGATGCTGCCTCAAGTGACGCTCGGAAGCCCCATGGCTGCTGTATGGTCCCTTCCCAGCTCTCATTTCCCCTTTATGCTCTTTCTCTCTAACTCCTAAGAACCAGGCACACTGAGATGATAATTCATGTTTAACACATTATAAGTATCATTGCTGCCTAGGTAACTGAATTAGCTTGCCAAGGCCACTTTCCTCCCTAGCCTGGCGTGAATAACTGCCCCGCCCCTTCCAATGAACACACCTACTATTCAGCAAAGGGGAGTGGTCATGTGGCTTCCCTGAGGCAGAAATGGTGGGTTCAGGGCTCTAAAGTCACTGTCCCCAGAGGTGACTACCAGCTCCAGCAAGGCCAGTCTATCCAGCAAAGCATCTGGATACAGCATTGGCTGAGTCCAAACATCAGGGTGGATCTGGGAAAGCAAACTGTGCCTTGAGTGACCACTCAGTCACAATGGACTTCATTTGTGCCAGCCTGAAGGTATCCATACACCAGACCCACTGCACAGAGACTGTGAACCAATCTCCTCTCTCTCTGCACTCAAAGGAGGTCCTAGAGGGGGAAGCAACTGAGGCTCTGGGACACTTGGCTGGAGCAAGGGGTCTGCCTCCTCTACTGCTGCTTTCACTCGGTTTTACCAGACCTGAGACTCTGAAGAGCAGGCTGTTGTGTCCAGAGAGTGGTCTGTCGGGTCTCAGGACAGGCTCAGCACAGCCTCCTCCAGGAAGGACCTAGCCCTTCTGACTTCTGTCCCTCCTCTTGATGCCAGTTGTTGAGGGCTTTGCTCTGGGCTCTCAGACTTGCTACTTGGCTTCCTGCCCCTCTGCTAACCATCTGTGTATGCCTGTGCCCACCAGGATGTGGGGCCTCCGTCCTGAGGCCTACATTTGCTCAAGCTACTGGGCTTGAGCTGCCAGAGCTCTGGCTCTATCAGGGGGGAACTCAATTCTCTTTCACATGTCCCTCGGGAGGGTGACCAAAGCTATACATCTTTGTCACGTGAACACTTACTTTTCTCAAGGGAGAGGGAGACAGTGGGATAGCAGACAGGAGAGGAAGGAACTGATGGAAAAGGAGACAAGCTTCAGAAATGGTTAGAACTGCAGCTGAGGTGACCATAGAGGGACAAAGGGACTGGACCAGGACAGGATGGGGGAGCCAGGCATTAGAAGAGAGGCCAAGATGCTGTGGGTGGTGAAAATTTTTTGTGGCCCAAAAAATCTCTCCAATGACACAATAATCCAAATCAGACCAAATCAAACCGAATTAGAGAAAGCCCGGGTTTAATGGATACCAGCACTCCCAGGTGGCCTTTCATCACCTCAGAGAGGAAAGGGGAAAGAAAGACCAGAAAACCACGTGTTTGTTCTCTGGGTTGCTGTTTAAATACCCTGTGGGAGTGGTCTTGAGCATCTCTGGGGAGGGGTCAGCATTTGGTGGACTTTTTCGGAGGTGGAGTCTGGACTGAGACAACTTCCAGAGGAGGGGGCTTGGGATGGAACTTCCACCCAAACATACCAGACTGTTTGGATATATGGATGCCAGGAGCTGGGGTGAAGTCTTAACTCAAACATTTCAGACTCTGTGGGTATATGAATGCCAGGGGTTGGGGTGCTGTTTCCACACAAACAGGTGGTGAGCAGGCAGGCCTGGATTCAGGTAGGCTGAGCTGGGGCATAGAGCACTCAGGGAATGAGGGGTGGGAAAGAAAACAACCCAGAAGGACTAAGGCCTGAGCCAGTAACTGCCACTCAGCTTCCTGACACACAGCTGTCCTGACACGCAGCTGTCCTGACATGCAGCTGTCCTGACACGCAGCTGTCCTGCCACACAGCTGTCCTGCTACTCAGCTGTCCTGCCACACAGCTGTCCTGCCACTCAGCTGTCCTGCCTAACACACCTTGCTCTTGGTTAAGAACATGGAGCCTCAGCTGCCATCCTGAGTTTGTATCTGCCCTGCTAGGAAAGCTTGGCCTAGGCCTAACCTCTGAGGTCAACATCTCAGCCTTTTGCTAATGATCAGTCCCCTACCAAGTACTTTGTTTAATGCTACCAGGTCACCTACCTCATCTGACTAAAGGTTTGCTGTGATCAGAATCCAAACCAAAGCAACAACAAAAAAACAAAAAAAAAATACAAAAAAAATCATTTTGAGATGATTTGGGCTGTTTAAATATGGAATGGTGATTAAATCAAAACAATAATTGCTGTCAGACCCCATGATGTCAGTGATTGAGGTTATAAGAAAGACACACAAACTTGAGTGTCCAGAGGCACTGAAGTGTTTATGAACGAAAGGGGCCATAGCTAGGGTTCACATTCAAATGCTCTGCGATAGAACAGGAGTAGGGGCAGGGGAATGTTCTTAGGTCAACACTCAACAGTCCCTTCCAGAAAAACAGCTGCCAATGCATCTGTTATCATGGGAGGAACAGGTACACCCAAGCATAGCTGCCCGTGCCCAAGCCATGCTGTCCCTAACTAGGCTGGGCCTGGAGGCTCTTACCTGGGTCCCCCTGCCCTCAGCATCCCTCAGAAAGCAGCCATGATGGCCTTTTAGATCCTTTGGCCAGACTATCTCCTGTTCATGATTCTAAGGCTGGTATCTGCATGGAGGTAGGATGCCCAGGACTCATATGAGCATCTATGTGCATACAGGGAACATTTATGACATTAAGCTCATGGGTCTGAAGATTAGCATCACCAGACTAAGTCTCTGTAGACTGCCCCCTGGTGGGCAGGTTATAACAGGGGCTCTTGCTCTGACTACTCTTCTCTTACCAAATAAGGCCCAACCACTCAGGGCCAAACAACCTGGCTCTGCCCCCTTTTAGGACTTCCTCTTGAACTTCTGTGTCCATCAGGCTTGCTCATGTGACTTCAGTCTTGGGAGTTGCTAAGTATGTTCCTGCCCTTAGGGCCTTTGCTCTTGCTATGCCCCTATCAGGAACAATCTTCCCATGACTCCTCCTCTCCCTCACTCCCTGTGGTAGTTTGAATGAGAATGGCCCTTATGGGCTCACATGTTTGAACTAGCTTAGTTCTCAGCTAGTGAAACTGTTTGGAAAGGACTAGGAGGTACATCCTTGTTGGAGGAGGTGTGTTGCTGGAGGCAAGCTTTGAGGTTTTGAAAGACTGGAGTCATTCCCAGTATGTCTGTCTCCTGGCTGTGGCTCAAGATATGAACTCTCAGACACACCTGCCTCCATGCCTTTGCTCTGCCATCTTGGAATCTGTCTGAAACCATAAGCCCTATGAAATACTTCCTTTTATAAGTTGTCTTGGCCATAGTGTTTAGTCACAGCAATCAAACAGTAGCCAAGACATTTCCCTAGTTCTTCAAAACACTGAGCATTGCCTGAAATCCCAGACTCACTTATATCCTTGTGTGACCCTCCTTTTCCCTCCGAAAGATACAGAGCTATGCACACCATAGAGAGCCATGTCTATTTGCTCCCTGTAGTCTGAGCACCAGGGCTGTGCAGCCCATTATACAGTCACCACCTTGCACATGACTATTTACAATGGAATTTAAACTAACTTTGAAATGCAATTTCTCAGGCCTACTGGCCACATTTCACTACCAGTGATGTATAGCCTGGAGGTGACTCCTGCATTTGGCATTAAGGGTGAGGATGGTGACAGTGTACCCGTTAACAAGGAAAGCACCGACAACTCAAGAGTGTTATTTAAAAAAAAAAGATGATACACAGGGAGTCAGTGGAAAGCCCATTTTTGGATGGTATATTTGCCTGTTTTCTGTTATGATACTAAAATACCTAAGGCTGTGTAACTTTATCAAGAAAAGAGGTTTATTTAACTCACAGTTCTGGAGGTTCAAGGTCAAGGTATGGGCATCCAGCTCAGCTTTGGTGGAGGCATCAAAACCAATAGCAACACAGCAGGAATGTGTGGGAAAACACATGAAGAACAGATCCTCTTTATAGCAGCCCTGTCCTGAGAGCCAGCACAGGGCCATGAGAACTAACATAACCCCTTCCAAGGGCAGTGCACTGCTTTTCTCATGGCTGTGACAAAATACCTGACGGAAACTACTTCTGGAAGGAAATGTTTATTTTGCCCACAGGTTCAGAGGGCTCAGCTCACTGTAGTGAGGAAAACATGGTAGAGTTCATCCCAGCAGATGTGAAGAAGGATCTGTAAGGAAAAGGGGCCAGCCAAAGAAACACACCCTGGTCCTAAAATCAGAGCCAGTGAAAAATACACCTTGGCTCTGAGACCCGAGCCAGTGAAAGAAATACTTTAGCCCTGAATCCAGTACAAAAGAAATACACTCTAACTCTAAAACCAGAGCCAAAGAAACACGCTTTGGCCCTAGAAACAGAGCCAGTGAAATAAATATCCCTGGCCCTGAAATTAGAGCCAAATTTGCCCCTGACCAACTAAGCAAAAAACCAACCAATCCCTCAGCACGAGATCTAGCCAATCTGAGCTCAAGGGATTGAAATCTGACCAATTCCACCCTGAAAATCATATCCCTGGGAAAACTTCACCCCAAGAAGTCCTATATAAGGCCTGCACCTCTTTAATTTGCTGCTGCTCTTCTTCCACCCCAGCTGAGGCAGCCACTCTCCTGGTTCTTCCCTCCCAATAAATCTCTTGAATGAGGTTTGGGTGAAGACCTTTTTCACCTGGGCAGAGACGGAGCCTGGGCAGAGCAGAGCTATTACACTTTTTCTAGGGAAACCTTCCCCTAGCAGAGCTGAGTTGTTACACTCCAGGGCACTGAAGCCAGAGCCCACCTATAGCAACTGTAACAACTTTGCTGGGGAAGCAGAGACGGAGAAGAGCGGGGCTGTAACACTTTGGCTGGGGGAGCCTTCCCTTAGCAGAGCAGAGTTGTTCCACTCTGGAGCACCAGAGCTGAGCTGTAACAACTTTGCTGGGGAAGCCCTCTCCTGCCAAAGCTGAGCTGTGACGTTGGGGAAGCCTTTCCCTAGAGTAGGGCTGTAAGCTGCTACACTTACTGTGACCTTGGTTAGTATTCCTTAGCTCCTGACTACCAGAATCCCTTTCCATCTGAGCTGCAATGTTTATAGGGTCTAAGTTACAGCTGGGCTAATCTTCAAGGTTCTGCCCCTAGTGACCTACTTCCTTCAGCCAGGTCTCTCTTCCTAAAGGGTTCACCAGTCCCTAACACCTATCCCCCACACTGGGAAATGGGCATTCAGGACATGTACCTACAGGTGACTTTCCAGATTCAAAACACCCCAGGAAGTATGCTAATGGCTTCCTAACAGATAAGCCTATTTCCAAACCACAGCAAGACAATCATCTATTATAGAGACTACCGGTTCCCTCCCTGCCATGACTGTCACTTTGTTAAGGAAACCCATGTGGCTCTCATGCTCCCCAGCCAGCCCAGTCCTTTGTACCTTCCAGCTGAGTAAGTCTTCCATGTGTACAAACATAAAAAGGTATAGCAGACATGTTATCCTGCCCTAAGCAGACATTGCCAGTCAATTCCAGTGCGAAGCAGAGGGAAGGTTCTCAGGGTAGCACTCCAGACCACCCACTTCCAATCAGCTGACCAAAGACACCCTGTCCATCTGTTGTGTGGGGTCCTACTCTTCCAGACTCAGCTTCCTCAACATCAAGTCAGGGAGTCTTGTCATCAGCCACAAGACGGTCAGAGGCCAGGTAAGCTGCTTCCCACATTCAGTTACTCATTCTCACACATGCATGCCTCTCACAGGCCTGACTCCTGGAGTTGTGGGCAAATGATAGCTGCCACAGCAGACATGGCTGTGCCCTCCTCTGTATGCTGTGAAGGGTGGCCTCCAAGTCCCTCTTCTCAGGGTAGCTCACACTCAGTGCAACCTACCGAGGGAAAGGAGCTTGGAACTGTTACCCTGAGGATGTAGCAGCAGCACATTCCAATCAGAGTGAAGCCCGTTTCTCTAGGACGCTCCTCTATTCCAAGTACACCTTGCTCTCCCACTTAACTTTCCTTGCTCAGACTCCCATACACAAAGCACCACATTAACAAGCCGTGTCTGTGGGCCAACCTATACTCCCTATAAACTCTCATTTTATATCCTCCGAAACACAGCAATAGAGTTCTCTGGAGAATATGAAATCGACTAAGCCACAGCTGCATTTGTTTGTGTTTTTCTGCCCCCGGTAAGCTCTGACAGCAGATGGTTGCGTGTCATGTAAGCAGTTTCTGCAGTGCCCTCCGTGCTCCACCCTGGATGCCAGAACCCACACTTCCCCACCCACAGCAAGCCTCCGATGTGCCCCTGACTCAGAGGGCCCTGAGCCATTTCTCTATTTTGTATGTCCCAGGACGGCCAAGCGCAGGTAAATAAGGGCCTGTCTTGGCTGAGGCACACAGTTTCTCAGTGTTGTAGTCCAGTGTGTAAAATGTGCCCAAGATTCATGCTTAGTGACCATGCTGAGCCATGGGGCACGGGCTTAGGCAGGCCACAGCATCTTACTTCCATTCTAGAACAAGGGATGGGGAATACTTGCAGGGAAGCGCCAGCAAACCTGAG
The DNA here is from genome assembly GCA_001685095.1 of Ellobius talpinus. Classification (NCBI taxonomy): domain Eukaryota; kingdom Metazoa; phylum Chordata; class Mammalia; order Rodentia; family Cricetidae; genus Ellobius; species Ellobius talpinus. The sequence continues at coordinate 20,837 of LOJH01000987.1, read as the reverse complement.
ATCCTGAAGCAGGGATTGGTGCTCTGAGCACTTAAGAGATGGCCAAGGCGGGAAGGAACTCACAGGTCAAGGTCCATTCCAGATATTTGTTTTTCTCAAATTTAAACTTTAGGAATTTACTAAGAAAGAGAGAGAGAGAGAGAGAGAGAGAGAGAGAGAGAGAGAGAGAGAG
>LOJH01000987.1:369-20581 GCA_001685095.1 Ellobius talpinus | reverse complement strand
AGAGAGAGAGAGAGAGAGAGAGAGAGAGAGAGAGAGAGAGAGAGATACCTCAAAAGGCAGAAACCAAGGGGAGTTGCAGTAGGGCCCATGAATAGAGCCAGAGGGATTGTGACCTTATGGGTCTCAGGCCTGTGATGCCTACTAGCAGTTGGTGGGTGCTGGCTGTGGGAAGAACTAGAGGAGAGAAGAACAAGGGTGGGGGATGGGAAGAAAGGAGGAGGCAGAGGAGAGGGAGAAGGTGTTAAGGGCTCTTCTGGAGGGGAGCTTTGCTTCAACTCTCTCACCCTCGGGCCCTCTCACCTGGGTGTAAGAAAGGCCAGTGGAGCTGTTCATGGACTACAGGAATGTGAGCTCACCCACGGGTTCTTTCACTCACTCATCTATGGCCTGTTCATCTCCTTCCAGAGATGAGTGGCAGAGACCTCTGGCCCTACTGTCTTGGAGCCCAAAGCCTATTGAGGAGGATCGGGAAATCCCTAGAGAAAGCATGGCTGAGGAATCTGCAGGACAAGTGTCTGGAGCTGAGTGAGATGGGGAGGTGGGCAGGGACACGGGCGTGGCCACAGCAGCCAGCCCTCAGGAGGCTGGCATGAGGGAGGGAGGCAGAGACTGCACAAGAGCATTTGAAGCTCAGATGTCACACCAGCAGCTTGACTTTGATCCTCTGGGTCAAAGGGTTTGAAGCAGCAAAAAGTATGACAGCTCTCCCTAGGGGCTGCTGGAGACAGACGGGGGCTAAGGCAGGAGGATTAAGAGTTCAAGGACAGATTTGGCTACAGCTAAATTCTAGGCCATCCTAGATTATATACGAAGGCCCTGTCTCACTAAGTAAACAAGCAAATAAATGAAGGAAAAAACAAACCATCCCCACACCAGTTCCCAAGCTCAGGGGAATGGTTAGAAGTGCCAACATGGCCTGGGTCTCCTCCATGGAGGCCGTTCACAGAAGCTGTGCTTTCCCTCTGGCTAGAGGTTTACATATGGCCACGGACCCCAAAGCTCCCTAGTGTCTTTCTAGCTAGATGGAGGCTGGGGTCAGCTCCCACTCACCATCTCCTGTGTTATTGTCCCTCATGGCTTACATGAGGCATGGCCATTCTTGATCCCACGTGTACTGAAGAGGGAAATAAGGCAGAATGCCAGAACCCCTGCCCTTTCTCACTTACTCTGCACCTGTGGGGGTTCCCTGGCACCACCACATGAGGTACACCATGCCTGCTTCACCTTGCTCAGGGCGTCAGCACACTGCATGATTTATCTACATCTTGTCTGTCAACATCTCAGCAAGGTAGCCTCCAGGGCAGTTGGTGCCTTGTACATTAGTCTCCTCAGAACATATCAAGAGATTGACAGCGCCTGGTGTGCCCATATGGGTGAGGAACTTAAGTCAACTCATGAAAAACAGGCTAGAGAAGGAAGGATGAGAACAGGACAGTGTAAGGGACAGAGCAAGGACTTGGGAACCAGATGGGCTCATAGTCACAGTGAAAGCTAGCCATGTAGAGCTGAGGGCCTGGTCTGGCACACAGAATTAGTGTTCCACCTACCAAACTGCCAAATAAGAATCCACTTTCTGCCATGCATGGTGGTACATGCCTTTAGTCCAGAACTCAGGAGGCAGAGGCAGGTGGATCTCTATGAGTTTGAGGCCAGTCTGGTCTATAGATTCTAGGACAGCCAGGGCTACATAGAGAGCCCATCTTAGAAAAAAACAAAACAAAACAAAACAAAACAAAAAACAACAAAAAAACAGAAAAGGGTCTGCTTCCTAGCAACTCTCCAAGCTCGGTCCCTGCAGGTTAGCACCTAGCTGCAGTGGCTAGATGGATGGAGAGGCTGGAGGCTGAGTACATAGGCTCTTCTCAGACAGACTTGATAGATAGCGTTACCGTTGCCGCTTCCTAAACCTCAGGAGCTGTAAGTTATGCTCCTCGTGGCTCTCATGGAGGCTCCTGTTGGACTCATAAACTCAGGAACCAGGCCACTGGCACACTGCTAAGTGTCTGCACCACCAAGTGAGCTGTGAGGATGCCAGGCCTGCCACTTACCCCATCTGCTGTCCAGTAATTCCGAACCTTGATCTTGGCCAGACCGAAGTCACGAAGCTGTCGCATGTTATGAATTATAAAATAGAGCTGAAGTGGTGGGTGGAAGGGGCAGGTCCACACTGGGGGGTCCTTCTTGCTCTGAAAGGCCAAAAGATGGGAAATGTAAGGCACATTTCTGCCTGTCTCTAGGGCAAAAGGCCAGTGACTCTGGCTAATTAAAACCAGCAGACATGCAAGGGCTGGGCGGGGCTACCTCATCTGCATCCTGAGTGCTGCCTTCTGCTCTCACCCCCTCCAGTTGCGCTTCATAGCGCCAATAGCCATGTCCCTGCAAAAAGCTGCCAGCCAGATGGAACTCAAAATGCAGTGGGCTTTATTTTAATCAGCTTAATGGGCTTTGAGGAGGGCACTGGGGGTGGGGAGGGATGCCAGGAGGCCTAGAGAGTGCCTCTGCTGGCACTGTTGAATTAACCTGGCAGGCAGAGGCTCTGATTTTCTTTTGTCAAACCCTGTGGAATTTTTCAAATTTGAGAATAGAGGAGAAAAAGAAATTTTGGAGCCATGTGATGGAACAGGGCCACAGCATGGAGCTGGCTGCTCCTTTCCAGGTGTCCAAGCGCAGGGGCTTCTGCTTGTATTCCTCTGTGAGGCAGGAGGCAGCCAAGACTGCCCTTGAAGACACAGGGCACCAGAGACAGGTCCTTGCTGGAGTCTGCGTCCTCACCAGTACCATTTCCTGAGGGAGAATTTTGGTGGCAGATGGGTAAAGCCAAATCAGGGGACTTTCTGCTCCAGTCACCTCCTATGGCAGTTCTGCATTCTGGGGGAACAAAAGCTGCAGCTGAGCTAGCAAGATGGCTCAGTAGGTAAAAACACTTGTTGGCAAGGCTAACAACCTGAGCCTGATTCCTGGGACCCACAAGGTGGAAGGAGAGAACCAACTCTTAAAAAGAATCATTTCTCTGATACACACACACAAAGAATGTAATTAAAACAGAAGAAAAAATTTAAGCCAGCATTGTTCCTGAGTACACACCACTGGCAGTTGGCTGGGCACTGCCTGGATGCAGGTAGGCCTCTGCCCCCACCATGCTTCCTGCCCTTTTCATCCTGGGAAGTTTAACAATGTCATGTGATTCCTCATTCCCATCCTCCTGTGACCCTGCCTCTCCTCTAGGCAGCTTTGTCTTCCTGTGGTACCAAAGGTGAGTGCGGACTGTCTCTGTCTGAGTCCTGTCATAGAAGTTCAGCATGCTCTGTAAGAGAAACCCCTAGTCTTACCCACTCCTGAATCCCAGCATTGGGTACAGCTCCTTGGCTCAGGACTGACCTAGTGACTAAGAGACACTGGTCTCCCAGCATATATGCTAGGGTTGCAGATTTAAAGAAGAGACCACCTTGCATATAATTAAAAGTCATCTGTTTGCTTCAGATGTCGGAAAGCACCAGCTCATTTCCAGAAAAATGGGGCAGCTTACCCCTCAGAGCCTGGTTTCTGGATTCTCCACCTACTTAGAATGCTTGGCACTTAGGGTTCCACAAGTCAGGCTTGGAGCCTGGTACTGCCTGAAGCTAGACTGCCACTCTTCCTACCTCAGTCCCTACTAATCACTACAGTCTGCCCTACCCTCACATTCCTCCTCGGTCCTGCCTGGCCACACAGCTAGCTATCTTGGCTTTGGAATATATTTTACTCTAAACAAGTATCTTAACGACTCTTGTCACCAAGAATGTGCCTATTGCCTGCAGCAGGGGAGGCAGGCTGGTGATGCTGGGGTTCTGAAACCTGGCTCCAGCTGCAAGAACAGCTGGGGCTTGTCTTCTGACGACAGTGGGTGCTTTCAGCAGTCTTCGCTAGGAATGTAGGACTTACTCTGGAAGCACCTTGGCTGTGCTAGAATTCTGTGTTCCTAGCAGCTGTGTTGGGTCGAGAGAGCTCATCTCAAAATCCCGAGGGTAAGCTCACCCCTCTCTCTATGGTGGCCTGACACTGGTGGAGAAGGGACAGGAATTGATTTCCCTTCTCATTTCTGTCAGTGGGAGTAATGGCAAGAGAACTAAGGGGCCACTGTGTCATCTGAAACCCGAGTGCATTAACCTGAAGATAACTCATGGGCTCATTAGTGGCCAGGCCCTCTGGTGTTTCCTGTTCAGACAGGGTCTCTGTGAGGACCTGGTGGGAAGCCAGGGACTAACCAGCACATCCTGGATACACCCCAGCGCCAGGCCAGCAAGCAGAGCAGATGTAGCACCCTCCCCACAACACAGGCAGAAATTAAGGGGCAGGGCAAGAATCATGGCAGCTTCCTGCTGCTGCTATGGTACCATGTTGGGCGCTTTGGAACCTTAGGGCAAGTGGACCTCTGGGCCTCCTTGTGGATAGAAGACCAAGGTGCAGCTTGGCCTCTGGTCTGCCTTGGGATGCCCACAGTCCATGGGGTGGAGTGAGGGTTTGGTCTCAGTGATTATCGTAAGCATTTATGGGCCAGATGGAGCATGGACATCTAGTAGCAGACCCTGAGGCACAAAGCCCTGGGCAAGTGGCACACAGTGTTAGAAATCTAGGCAGAGAGGGGAGGCAGATTGCTCATGAAGGGGACATGAGTAAGCCAGCCATCCCTGCAGGAACCTGGAGTAAAAGACCACCAGGAAAACAGGGAGCCAGTGTGGACATACCTCAGAAAGATTCTAACCACAGGGCACCCTGACCCCCACACCAGCATGGACTGAAGTCTGCTTTTAGTGGCTTCAATACCCCTCTCCAACTTGGGATGAACACACGGAGGCCCAGAAAACCTATGTAGTGACTACAAAACCCAAAGGTGCTTTTCTGCCCTAGCATTGATTAAACACAGATCCAAGCAAGGCAGAGAAATATCAGCTGCCTTAGAACTAAAGCCATGTTAATAAACTAGTAGTTTTCAAAGGAATGGGCTACTAATAACAAAATACCCAACATTTTGGAAGGATGTTGAAGGCACTCTGCTTGGGAACCAGTCAACCTCCAAATGTGTTCAGACTGTATTGTGTTTACATGCCATTTGGATAGCTTTTCAGTGTTTGTTTGTTGGTGCTGGGGATCAAATTCAGCGCCTCACACATGCTAGACAAACTATCTGCCACTGAGCTGGATTACTAATCCCTTTATAGCATTCTTGAGACGACAGTCTAGAGACGAGAACGGACAAGTGGCTCCAGGTGCTAGGGACGGGTGTGGGGGATGAAGTTGTGCTGTATCTTCATGTGCGGGTAATTCCATAGTCACACATGACAAAATGGCATAGAAACACACACACACACACACACACACCACTATATGAGGACTGTCTTTGAGTTCAGTGACAGTTTCTCTTATATTTGGGGGGAAATGGACAACAATACATGGCATCTCTGTGTATCCTTTTTGCTTTGAGATATAACTCCTATACTACAAAATTCACCATTCTCAAGTGTGTAATCCGTGATTTCCCAGCCTATTACAGGCTACAGCAGTACCACCATCTTTGCCCAGCAGTCTGCACCCCCTGGTCACCCACTCCCATGACTGGCCTGTTCCTGTATCTGTGTATTTGCTTGGACTGTATTTCCTAGAAACGGAGTCATTCACTGTGTGGCCTTCTCATACTTAGCTTTCAAGGTTCATCCATCATGTTGCAGCCTGTACCAACACTTCATTCCTTTTCATGGTTGGGAATCAGTCTATTGTATGGCTACACCACCTTTTCATTATTTGCCCATTGGTCTGTGTTTTCGGGTTGTTTCCATCTTCTGTTGAGTTTTCATTATGTTTTGTTGTTGTTTTTGATGAGCACATCTCTTGGTTGTACAGCCAAGGGTGGAACTTTCTGAAGAACTGCATGCTGTTTCCCACGGTGGCTTTCAGCAGGACTTGTCAATTCTTCTGGTCATCCCAGGAGGTACGAGAGGTCCCACAGTGCCTTCATTTGAGGTTCCGATAAGTATGTCTTGAGTACTGGTATGTAGTTTTCTGTTCCGATGTTTTGCTTTGCTTCAGCAATATGGCCTCAGAAGTCCACTGGGACCCAGTCCTTCCTCTTCTACATTTTATGAGATTGAAGGAACTGTCAAAGGCTCATTCTTTAAATATTTGCCAGGATTCACCAGTGGCACCATCTCACCCCAGGCTTCCCTTGTGGGGTTTTTGATAATCAGTTCAGTTTCTTTCTTTTCTTGGGATTGGTTTGTTTAGATTTTTCATTTCGTCTTGGGTCAGTTTTGGTGATTTGCTCTCCTTGGCACTTATACAGTTCATGTAGGTTACCTTATTTGTTGGCATACAGTCTTATAATCCTTGTTTCTGTAAGGTCAGTAGTGCTATCCCTTCATTTCCCTTATAGTCATTGAAATCTTTGCTTCCTGCTTTATTAGTCTAACTTAAGGCTTTCGATTTTGTTGAAATCAAAAGATTTCAGAGGACCAGCTTTGGCGCCATTGATTTCTTCTGTGTCATTTTCACAGCTTCTGAGGGTCTCTAATGTCTCCAAGGGAGAAGTTTAAAACCTATGCGGCACATGGGTTTAGATATTGGGGTGTGGTGAGACCAAGAACAGACAAATGCCTGCCAGGTACAGGAGTGTTTATTCTAGCGAGACAGGCTCTGAGGAGAGTAACAATGACACAACAGTGGTTAGACAGGAGGGGACAGGAAGCCGTGAGGAGAAAGGGATACCTGGGCTGCAATCCAAATGCAGATGACCGGGATCAGTGTGCCCAGAGATATGGGGATGATGGAGGCAGACTATGGAGAGGCAAGTTGGCAGGGGGCGGACAGGGTCCTGAGGGCCCTATCCACCCAGCTGCCCAGGTGACAAGAGGTAACTGTTATTTGTTGGGTTTTTTCCTATGAAGGTACTTCCTGGAAGGTTTAGCTGAAGGGAAAACCCTCCCAATGGGGACCCAGCTACAATGAGATCTGAGAAAAGAACATCCTGCCCGCTACCTCGATTAGCTCACTACTGCTCTTGCATGTTCTGAAGCTGCCTCCAGCCTTCACTGAATACAGCTCCTGCAGCCCTCCAACTGACTAAAGGGAGACCTCTGGTCCTCCAGGAATCCTTGGAGCCTTCAGTACCCAACTGGGACTACTGTGGCATCCAGTTGCATGGGCCAAACAGCTATTGGGGTCCCCATCTCTAGTGCCATTGGCCACGGCTGGACTCCCTCCACCCTGACCCACTGTATAACTCAATCTAACAAATCCCTTTCTAGTATACATTCTATACTATTTCCCTAGAGAGCCCTGTCGCACAGGGAACGGAGATCAGGAAGAAAAGATACGAAAGGAAGTCCACTTCACAGGCTTTGGGACCTCAGAAGGACTGGGGAGATGAAGAAGGGGCAATGTTAGATCCACTGGGAAGCAAAGACACAAGATTCCTGGGAGAGCTCGAAAGCAGCTAGCTGAGGGAGTGACCCTTAGGATTAAAAGAGTATACACTACTGAGTTCTTAACTTTTTAAGAAACATAAATGGAAAATAAATTTACTGGGAATACTATTGACTTGTGAAATTCCTAATTTCAAAGGCTGGAAGCACTGGGCGAGGGCAGCTTAGCAGGTAGAGATACCATTTGCTAAGCAAAGGAGTTCTTGAGAGAACAATACACAAGGTGAGAACAGTCGGTAGGAAAGATCAAGCATCCACAGGGCTGTGTATATAAATATGGAGACACCATAGGCCAGGGATTGAGAGGGTAGACACAGAAAGGATAGGGATGGAAAGAGTGGACACAGAAGGCACAAGATGGAGGGTGGGCACAGAACGAAGGGGCCAGGGATAGAGAGGATGGACACAGAAGGAAGGATTGTTCTTTCCTTTTCTTTTGTTTCTTTTTCTTTTTTGTTTGTGTACATGGAGGTCAGAGGATAAGCAGGATAAGCTGTGGGAATCATTCTCTTTCTACTATGTGTGTGCCCATTCATGTGTGTTTGAGTGTGTGAGTGTGTGTGTGTGTACGTCAGAGGTCAACATCAGATGCCTTCCTTACTTGCTGTCCACCTTATATTTTGTGACAGAGTCTTGCTGACCCTAGAGCTCACTAATTTGGCCAGGCTGGCAAGCCAGTGAGCTACAAGGACCAACCTATCTCTGCCTCCCTAGAGCTGGTATTGGACACATGCTGCTGTGCTCAGGCCCCATCCTGCCCCTGCCCTTGCCATAGGTACTGGGAATATAAATTGTAGCAAGCATTTACCACCTAAGCCATCTCTTCAGTTCATTTGGGTGTTTAAGTCAGGGTCTTACTATGTAGCCCAGACTGGCCTCCCACTCATAGCTCTCCTGCTTCTGAATGCTGAGATAACAGACAGGTATCTGTCTCACCACTCCCGTCCTAGAAAGGGGGTTTTGCCTGCAGACTGGATATTCCAAATCTACCAGCATACCCCAATTCCCTATAATGAAGCAACTTCTCCTTCCGAATCCACTCTTTTAAAAGGTACTTCTCTTCTCTGCTCAGCTTTCAGTGGTACCCTAATAGCCACTACTGTGTAGTAAGGTCAGGTCCCTCAAACCCCTGAGGTCTGGTTTGCTCCTTGGTGAAATGAGGACAGTCTGGACAAGGTTCACATGCAGGTCAAGTGAGACAAAGTATCAGTCTGTGGCCCGTACAAGCCAGTGCAGTTGGATGAGTATGAGACAGGGCATTCTAGCTGCCTGGTCCCAGCAGACAGACTATGGGGGAAATGAGGGGGCCCACCCCCCCACATGAGCATCTTGAGGTCTATCTAGCAGTCCAGGGTGACACAGCTGCATTGTGTCCCAACTTCAGTCCTTGCTCCCAAAGAAAACCAAACCTATAAAGCCACCCATTAGCAAGCCCCAGGAAGCAGAGAGAGGCACAGCCACTGTCAGAATTATCCCTGGGGAGCCCAGCAATGCTTTCTATTGTTCATGGATGCTCTGCTGGTTTGATTTTTGGTACTTTAGAGAATAATATTAATTTTGGGTGGATGGCCTAGTTAGGTTTCTGTTGCTATGATACAACACTGACCAAACCTAACTCAGGGGAGAAAGGGTGTATTTGGCTTACAAGTCCTGATCACAGTCCATCTTTATGGAAAGCCAGAGCAGGAACTCAACACAGGAACTTTGAGGCAGGAATTGGAACCGAGGCCATGGAGGTAATGCTGCTTACCAGTGTGTCATGGCCTCTTTAGCATGCTTTCTTATACAGCCTAGGACTACTGGCCCAGGTGAGGATCAAGCCCTGCCACATTAACCATTCATCAAGAAGATGCTGCACAGAATTGCCTACAGACTTGCCAATCTGATGGAGGCATTTTTCTCAATTGAGCTTCTATTCCTCTTTCTAGATAACCTAAGCTCATGTTGATAAACATCCAGTCAGCACAGTGCAGCACATCATCCAGGGATGTGGCAGACACAGAGGAGCACCTGATTCCTGCCTGTCCCCTGCTCTCCTCTTGGTTCTGTAGGCTCTTCCAAGGCAATAAGAATGGTGCCAGGCACAGCACAGGAAAGCCATGTGGCTGGCTCTTCTGCTCAGTGCAGCTAACTTGAACATGATGGGAGGAAGCAAGGCATGGAGGCATGTACCTATAGCACCAGAACCAGGAAACCAGAGGGAGGAGGACTGTGTTACCCTAGGCTCTGGGGTGAGGTGAGTTCGAGGACATCCCAGGCAATGTCGAAAAGCCTGTCTCAAAAAAACCATAAAAACCAGCAAAAAGATGGTAACAAAGGAAATTATAATTGCTTATAAAACTAAACTCTATTAACTATTTAACTATATTTAAAAAATATTCAGTGCCTGTTGGGTGTGAACACATGGCCTCAAGAAGCAGCACCCTGAGGTGGTGTGGGGACAGCGTGTGGGTCAGGCTGTAGCTCATGAACCTGGTCCCACTACTTTCCTCTGTGTGACCTTGGCCATATGTATGCCCATCTCCAAGACTTACATTTTTCATCTACAAAATGACGGCAATGGCCTCAGTGACCCCTAGTGGTCCATGTTTAGTGGTCACACAGAGGAACCATTTAGGCAAGACCTCAGGGAGGGACACACTGGGGTCCTCAGAGGGTACCATCCCCACAGGCATCTTCTCACTTGGCTGCAGAGAATGACTAGGGTTGATGACAGCATGCTTCCCCAACCTGAGACTGCATCCTCATTGTGGACAGAGAACACACACCAAGCCCAGGCCCCTTCACTTACCACTAGGTCCCTGTTGACAAGGCAGCCCAGCTTGCCTGGCAACACGGTGTTCCGGATGTCCACATCATGAGGTGAGACATACAGCTTTATGTCGTTCAGGTCAAAGAACTGGACTTCTGTCAGACCTACCCATGATGCATTGCCCCAGTTAGACAGGATTTCCATAGTCACATAGATGGCATCTTCAATCTCATCTGTTCTCACTCTCCACTTTTCCTGAAGAGAAAAATAGCAAAGGGCAGCAATCTGAACTTAGTGCTGCCATTGTTCCAGCCCCCCTCCACCGGGCTTTCATACAGCATTCGGCCCCATGGTGTCTCAGTCATCTGCAGCTAATCATAGCCCCTGACCATTGCAGCTATTACGAGGCGAGCAAGGGCTCCTGTGTGTAATGTACCTAAAACATAGGGAGCGAACTGGAAAGATGGCTCAGTGGATAAAGGTACTTGCTGCCAAATTTGACACCCCAAATTTGACCCTCAGAACCCATGGTGGAAAGGGAGAACTGACTATGCAAGCTGATTTCTAACCTACACACACTCTCTGGCACACATGTGCACACACACTAATAATATTAGTAATAAAACATAAAAACTTTAAAGTAATAACTAAAACACAGGGATTTGGTTGGGCATGGCTCAGTGGTAAAGCACTTGCCCAGCACAGAAAAAGATATAGATCTATACAGCAACTGTACCCCCAGCACCTACTAAATAGCGCACTAAAGGCCTTTAGATGAAAGCCACTGTAAAAGCTTGGATTCTGCCTGAACACACACTTCTCGCCCCGCAGCAGTGTTCATGGCCCAGGAGCATGCTGTAACATCTGAAGACAGCCCGTGGCCTGGGCTGTGCTGGAGTCCCCTAAACCCATCATCCCAGGATGTTTGCAGTCAGAGCCTTTAAGAGGTGATTAAATCAAATGAGGCCGCTGGGGAGGGCCACCTTCTCATTTGCCTGGAGGCCTTAGAAAAGGAGGAAATCTGGAGCCACAGGGATTAACACCTGGCACACACAGGGCAAAAGACCTGGCCTGTGAGCCCAGTGTGGAAGCTAGTGCTTGCAAGGCAAGAAGAAATCCACCAGCTGCACCTTGACCTTGGACTGTCATCTTTGCAGCTATGAAAAAGACCAGTCTGCTGTTTAGACTGCCAGAGTATGCACTGAGTGTAACCTGACGGCATGGACCCAAATCTCCGTCTTGGCCAGTCATTTGGCATTCCCAGCCTGGCAGGGAAAGCAGGATGCCACCATCTATGGGAAGGTCCTAATCTGGAGGTTAAGCAAGACTTCCCCCCACGCAAACACACATCCTCACCCCCCTCCCACCACACCCATGTGTGATCAGGGTGAAATAGCTTGGTTCCCTGGCTCTCCTTCACTGATTTTCAAGCCTCCCTCCATCCTGGGAAGACTGTCTGGTCTGGGAGTGTGTGTGAATGCCATCAATAAACAGCAACTCTGTGCCACGGCGTCTTAGAGGCCCTAGGGGCCCAACTGCAGCGCTGGTCATCACAGATCAGGCACTCAAGAAATGGCGCATTTCCCTGTGTGCACGTGCCCTCTGTTAATTAGCATCAGTATCTGCAACGGTTCTGTGAGCAGGGAGCCAAGTAAATGAACAACAACTGTTCCCAACTTATTTTTTTAATTACTAGCCAGTGAGACGTGTGAGCGCTCCCAGCATGGGTTTAGAGAAGCTGATTGCAACAGATGAGAATGGGGATGGAGATGGGGGTGGTGGCGGTGTGAGGACAGGTCAGCTTGGAGCTCCTGGCAGGAGCACAGCACCAGCTTGGATTAGCTGAACTGTAAGAATGCAGAGTTCCCCCCTTGTCCTTCTCTAAAATGTTGGCCCTGGCCAGTCCTTCGCTGCCCTGGGCCTGAGTCCCAGACTCGTAGGAGTGGCCTTCCTGACTCGGGTTGGCAGGCTTCTGAGCCCGATGCACGCTGGGACCAGGTGAGTTTGTTGGCGGGAGGGAGGAAGTTGGATAGGAGAAAAACTGTCTTCAAAGGACTGGGGACCTCCTGCCCAATGTAATCTTAAACACATGATTGCTGAATGGAGATATGAACACAGAGGCCACAGTATGAACTGAGGAGTGTCACCACGTGTCAGTATCCCAGCTGGACATACAGGCTGAGGGAGTACTGGTTAGAAAGGCACTGGTCCCTAGTGCTCACTGCCCCTCTCACTGAGATCACTTGGTGTCCTCTAGCTTAGCTACCTACTACTTATTTTTCCCCTGTCATAAGATTACGGTACAGTGGACTGGCCCTTCTCAAGCAATCAGTGTGTACTGTCCCCTGAGCCACCAGGAAGGAGGGGTTTGTTGACTAAGCTCAGGCTAGTGCAGGCATGCTCACAGACAGTGTGAGAAACTTAGGCAACTGTTAGGGACCCCAGGAAAGAGCAGAGGTGGGGCCAGCACTGGGATGGAGCACTGACTCCATGGAGACCAAATGGAGAGACTTAGCTAGCTGCAGGATACAGCAGCCACCAGGCCACCCTCAGTGTTTTCAATGCAAAGGGCCTGTAATTTGTTTCTCTTCGCTGTGTAAGTCACATTGTCCTGGATTTTCTGTCTCCCAGCTGTTCCATGCTGGGTGTGGAGGTAGGGCAGGAGCTTTGGTTTTTCTCAAAGATGGACTTTGAAACTGGTGTTTATGGGTTCCTCCTATCCCGTGTCAGGCACTGAGTGGCACATCTTCACCACCCTTGGTGCTTACGGAGCTTGGATGACCAGCCCCACAGAACAACCTGCTATCCTTCTCACAGCCACTAAAACCTCACAGCCCTGAAAGGTTACTACCAGTCTCTGCAGCTAACTTATATAATTACATTTACTTATTTACTGTATGTATGTGTGTGTGTGTCGCACACGTGAGTCAGGTGCAGGTCAGAAGACAGCTCAACTTTCAGGGGTCAGGTCTCTTCTGTCATGTGGGTTTTGGCATCAAACTTGGGTCACCAGGCTTAGCAACAAGTGTCGTCACCTTCAGAGCGTTGTCTCCAGCCCTAACAGTTTATGGTTTGTATTTTCTCGCCTTCTGTTTGTCTGTTATATAGTCCAGGTTGGCCTCCAATTCAAAATCCTCCTGCCTTAGTCTACCAATTACAGATACTGTCACCACACCCACCAAGCTTAATTTTCAGTTCTTGACTATGGGTAACCCTGGCTATTTTCCTGTGGGTTTAAGGGCTATTTTGGTTTTCTTTCCAGGAACTTCTGGCCTATGACTTTCTTCTTTTGCCTCTATTGCTCTGTCGTGTGTATGACTCGGCAGAAAGATGCTGAGCTGACCATCATCAGAGCCATCCCCAACAACCAGAACAAACTGCTCCAAGAGGCCTTCCCCTCAGTTGTCAGGGCAACACTAGTATAATAGACTGTCTCCATGAGTGTTGGCTCTCACCTCTGGATCTAGTATGGGCTTCTCTGTTGGCACAGCCACCCGGCTGAGATGGGCAGTGTTACTTTCCATGGTCTGCAGGACTCCCAGAAGCTTATGCTGTTGTCTGAAATGGGATTTTGTTTCAGCAAAGAGGCAATAACAAAGAATACACACAAGAGGACACCCCCATGAAAGGGACCACAGAACCTTTAGCACCTACTTGAGAAGCTTGGCTGCACCCTACACAGAGCTCAAGGGCATATATGGGTTTCCTCTCCTTTTGTAAACAGCTGGACAATTAGTAATGAAATCAGAGCCCAGGTAGAGAAGCCAGCTGACCTCCCCAACTGACTAAGAACTTGTTCACAGACAGGCCAAGGAGTCAGCCTTAAAAAGGGCCGCCAAGCCCACGGCCTGTTTTGTTTAACCTGGCAGCTAAGAGTGGCTTTTATGTGTTTTAAGCATTGTTAAAACTAATAGCAAATAACAAAACCCCCAGCTGCCAAGCCTGTAAGATTTCCCAGAAGGCCCTTTACCAAAATTGCCAACCCCAGGCTTAGAGATCCACCCATTCCCTTTGCTGTAGATGGCGTGCACCCCACATGTGCAGAGCCCTAAAGCACACAAGAGTCCAGGGATGAAGAAGGCAGCCTCTGGCTAGTGCTGCCTGCTGCAGAGCCGTCAGCAAACCAGTCCTGCGGTGGAAACTAAGAGAATCTGATTTATGGCCGTGGTGAAGTGGAGCGATTTCCATCTGGGGTTTGCAAACATGCAAGAATGGATAGCTGTGCCTTGAGCCATTCAGTCTTTCAGCACAGTATGAACAGGAGCTCCCTGGGGGTGTGGACTAAGACTTGCATGGCATGGGGCTTGGCTAGCACCTCCCGCTCTGTGCAACAGAGTGTTCATACCCTTGTCCACTTCTTGGCCTGATGCCACCTCAGGTCATAGCACTTAGTGATCAACATTCAGGCTTCACTGCGGTCCCTTCCTGCTCCTGAGCCAGACACTTTATACAGTCTGCAACATGCACGTTCCTGCATAATGGCCCTGGGAGAGATGGGTGTGACACTGCAGGCTACAGCTGGTCTGTTTCTTTGGGAACCAATTCTCCCTGAAGATCAGAGGTGAGTCTATTGTGCTAATAACACTTGCCATTTCCAGGACCTATGCTGCATGCTAAGGGACAGAATGCTGCACCAAACACACTTTGACAAAGAAAAGGAGTCTCCAAGGCTGATGCTTTGAGGTACCTTTGCGACAAGTCAGTTTGGGGGTGGGCTCTCTCCCAAGCTATGTAGAGTGCTCCAGTGAAACCCGGAGGCAGATTAAGCCAGTTCAGGTGCAGAACAAAATTAACAAGCCAAAAGCACTCACATGGAAGAAAGCATATCAGCGCTATGCTCTGGGGCTGGAGAACGAGGGGAGGGGGCAACTCTAAAGTCCCTAGTCAAATGCTCTGGAATACGGGACAGCAGGTCTTCATCATTACTGGACAGGACTGGGAATAGCTGAGAAACAGAGGCAAACTCAAGGCTTCGGTCTCAGGCATGTATAGACAGGATGAGATCACAAGGGCTCTGACCCAATAGAAGGTTTTATCCACTGAGGAATTTCTGATATGATGGCATTATTGGTAGGTGGTAAAAAGTGAGAGGCAGGTTCACTGGGGGAAAATCCTTGGGTTGTTAGCTTGCCTGGTTACTTCCTGTAATTGTCTCTGCTTCTTGGCTGTTATTACAGGAACTTCTCTTCCCTGCCACAGCCTCCTCACTGATGGACTGATACTTCTGAGTGCACCAATTAAACTCTTCATTGTTTCTGCTAGGTATTGTAGTCAAAGGCAAGCAAAAATGCCTATGGCAACAACATCATCATCAACAACAAAAACCAGGGTTGGAGAGTGGAGATGGCTCAGCGGTTAAGAGCACTGGCTGTTCTTCCAGAGGTTCTGAGTTCAATCTCCAGCAACCATATGGTGCCTCACAACCATCTGTCATGAGATCTGGTGCCCTCTTCTGGCCTACAGGCATACACGCAGGCAGAACACTGTATATATAATAAATAAATAAATAAATCTTTTTTCTTAAAAAAAGTCAGGGTTGCAGAGTTGATGCCTGCTTTGTAGGAGGAGGTACATGTGCAGTATGTCAATCTGTCCAGAAGTCTAAGACTGTGAAATTGTAAAAATAAAAGAGAAATGCTGCTTTAATTAATGATTATACATCTTACACTCTAATAAATCCTTTTTCTATATCCAAAAAAAAAAGTCAGGGTTAATGAGACCATCCTGGCCGCACTGCTGTGGGCCTTCTGCATTGGGTTCTGCATCTGCTTTGGAGAGTACCTGCTTCCCAAAGGGCCCGTTCTGTCCGTGGCTTGGCTGCTGGCGTTGGCTCCCCCTGATGCCGTGCACAGCTCAGGATTGGTGGTCACTGGGGTGACAGCAAGCAGCTGAGGGCAGAAAAGCTGATTAGACAGATATTCAGTGGAACCCTGCAGCCTGACACAGAAGAGGACAGTGGTCAAAGGCATAGGCTTTCCAGGTCCCTGGTCCCACCTGGTAGATATGGGGGCACAAAGGTGACAGTGCCAGCCTGGGGAGGGTCAACTTAGAATCCCTTATGTATTCCCAGATCATTCTGACCAGGGAGTAATAATCCTTCGATGAGTGACTGAACACTTCTGTCACCTAGCCAGTCATTGCTCAAATCACTTGGGTTCAGTTTCCTCCTAAGAGACTGGAGCCCACACAGATGCATGTGTGCTTGTCTGTTTCCTTCTTTCTCCTCTACCATCTAAAATGGAATGTGATGTGATGCCTGTCTGCAGGTGAATGTCATAGTTAGAAGTTTGTGGGGGTCAGGGGATCAGGCTACTCCAGAACCCTGGATCACAGGGCAGTCAGAAATACTGACGGGATACTACCCAAGATGACTGCTACATAGTAGGACAAAGGCAATTAGGAAAGAAACTCATTTGGGGACTCTGGGGTGCTGCCACCCTTTTGCATGTCACCCACCCCACAACACTGGGCTTCTTTCTGGTCCTTAATGTAGCCATCTCATGGTCACCTCCAGCTGTTCCCAGCTCACCTTCCAGGCAGTGACCAGAGACCTCTGTCAGGGCAAGCATGGCTCACTCCCAGGCACTCTGTCCCCATATGTCTATTGGCTCCATTGATGGACCTATAAGCTCCTTGCCACCATGAGTATACTGTCTGGGCCATCTGTGTATTCAGAACACTGGGAGCACCAGAACTTGATGAAGACATTTCCTGGGTGCTTTACGAGATGCCTGACTGGCCTGGACAGATAGAACTTTATTCTCAACACTAAGGTCTATTTTGGTGTTATCCCATTGAGAAATAGAAATGGAAGGAGGAAGCTAGTCGCAGGCCTGGCTGGACTCCAGCTTCAATTTGCAAATTTGGCCAAGCTACTCAAGCCTGAACTTCCACAGCTGTGAAATGGGTAGAAGGCCAGCATTCAGGTTGCAGAGAGGAACTCCTAGGACCTTGGAAGGGAAATGACTGGGGACCATCACGGCAGTGTGTTTGTGAGGTGAGGGTGGGGTGTTATACGTATGCCCAGCTTGGTTGAGATCAACTCTACACTGACCTCTGGGCTGTCCTCCTTAGCCGTCAGCAGACTGGGCCAGGATTTTTTTGGTGGTTCCTCGTTATCCTGCAAAGACAGCATCAAACGATATAAGCAGGGGTGAAGCCATTACTGTGCATTGCTCCCATACAAGGAGGGCAGAGAAGCAGGGACCCTATCCACATTTCTCCAACAGACTGGACAAAAGGCAACCTCTGGGAAGATTCACCCCAGGTTCTGCTCAACAACCAGAAGAACTACCTCCAGACAGAGCACAGAGCAGCATGGAGAAGAATGGGGCTGGCAGCCAAGCTGACCTTGCAAAGATGTGACCCCAGTTGGCCACATCTATAATTCAGGCAGGGACCTGCCCATTGTTGGGTTACCATGAGTCTCAGCAGTAGAACCAGAGACTGTGCGATATGCTGAGGAGTACCTACAGCCTCAGCTTCCCAAGGCCCCTGCTCTACCCTACCACTGACCTTCTAATTTGTCACTGGAGGTTTGGGCGGTGACATGAGTGAGGAAAGTAGGCCAGGGAAACAACAGGGACCCCCGTGGCTTAATGTTCTGGGACCAGATTCAGGAGAGCCACAGCTTGCTGCCTATTCAGCCACACACTGGCCTGGCATCTTGTAGCATAGGCCTAAGCCATCCCAGAATTGTAGGTAAAAGACCAATGATCCACAGGTTAGTGCTTGGCTGACAGAAATAACCCAGCAGCTGCAAGGTGGGGGCTGAAGTGGGACCCTGGACAGATGGAGAATGCTGTCCATAAACAGGTGGAGTGCAGAGTCTGTGGCCAGAGAAGGCTGCTGCTCACACCTCGCCTGTCCTTGGGAGCCCCCATCCCTCCTGCGCCCTCCACCCTACTGGTGCTAGTACCTGCTGTGGACTGGTGGGTAGCTCGGGCTCTCGGCTGAGGAATACCTGTTGCAGAGCTGCATTTTCCACCTGGATGGCTTTCAGCACGGCCGAGGCATCCTCCTCTCGGTCCTCGGACGCAGATGCTTTGCGAGTTGCTGACAAGGGTCTGTCTTTCCGGCTGCCTGGTCCTGCAGAAAGAAAACACAGATGTTCTTCAGCTTGTGTTCTCAGAAAACAGCTTGAAATTCAATAGATCCTATTGAGGGACACCCTGTAAAAGAACTGGCCAGCCCCGTTAAAAATGTCAAGGTCATGAGGGGAGGGATGATGAAAGCCTGGAGACCTGTTCCAGATTAAAAGTACCCAGGCAGGCACGGTAAGCAGCTGCAATGCACACCTCAGGACTAGAGCCAGTGAAACACACACATACACACACAGACACACACACCTGAACACCTGAGTTCAGATCACAGCCGTATAAAAAGCTGGGCAAAGTCATGTACAGCTATACCCCAATTATAGGGATGGAAACAAGGATTCTAATAGGCTTGCTAGCTTGCCAGTCCAGCTGAAATGTTAAGTTCCAGGTTCAGTGAGAGACCCTGCTTCAAAATCTAAGGTGGAGATGCCATGGAGGAAGACACCCAGTGTTAACCTCTGGCTGCCACATCACCTGCAAGGGCATACACACATTTTCAAAGACACACAGAAAGTGGGGGAGGGGGGACTGTAATTGTGGCAAGGAAAGAATCTGAATATAGCCTGTGGCTTAGATAACAGTTTTACACTAATACTAAATACTCCAAAGTTCATGAGTGGACAGTGGTATTATACAACTGACATGCTTGTGCTTGGGAAATCCGTGCTGCAGTGTTGAGTGAAAAGGGGAATGTTATCTATAATTTATTACCAATAGTTTAAGGAATAAACAAAGACAGAATCATCCCTCAGGTTCCCTTATCCATAGGGGATTGATTCCAGAAGACCACAGGTACTACTGTGATTCTAGGAGGCTCAGGTCTCTTACATAAAAGGTATAGTGTTTGTACATAACCCCCACACCCTCTACACACTTAAGTCACTTCTAGATAACAAAGTCTGTGCCAGTCACTGTTCTGATGACTAGCAAAGAGGAGAGAAAGCAGTCCCTCTTGAACACCAGGGCAGCTGTGTCTGTGTGTCCTGGTACAAGTTTGCTGAGAAAAAGTACCTTCTACTCCCTGCCCTTTGCAAGCACTGACAGGTGCTGATTAGCTCCTACCTGGGCCCTCAACTCTCCCGCCATGCTCTTGTCAGAATACTGCATCTAAATGACAGCAGCATAGGATTCTCAAGGCTGGAAGAACTCGTATTGGTAAAATGTCCATACTGACCAAAGCAATCTTCTGAGTCATTATCATTCCCATCACCAAAACAAACAAGCCATAGCAAAAACAAAACAAAACAACAAAATAACCAAACAAAAAATCCTTTAAATTCACGGCTCCATCAGTTAAGTGATTGTCATGTAAAAGCACATGGACCCAAGTTCCATTCCTGGAGTCCATATGAAAAATGATAAGGTGGTACCAGATTGCAAAACAGGTGCTGGGGAGGTGGAAACTTGAGGATGCCTGGGGCTTGCTGGCTAGCCAGCCTACCGTACTTGGGAAGTCGCAGGCCAACGAGAGACCCTGACTCAAAACAGGGCATAAGGAATAATATGACAACCCTGTACCCTGGCTTCCACAAGCATGCGTACACATGTGCAATGCGCACACATACATATACACACACATACAAAAATTAAGTAAAAGGCTAATTAAAGTGATTAAAATTGGACTTGGGACTGGAGAGGTGGCTCAGTGGCTAAGAGTGACTGCTGCTCTTCCAGAGGACCCGAGTTCAGTTCCCAGCACCCACAGTAGGCACCTTGTAACCATCTGCAACTCAAGCACCAAGAGAACTGACACTCTCTTCATGGACACAGACACACAGACAGACAGTGACAGACAAATATAAATAAAAACAAATCTTTTTTTAAAAAAAATGGACATAAACTTTGAGCTGGGAGGTGGTGGTGCACACCTTTAATCCCAGCACTCAAGAGGCAGAGGCAGGTGGATC
>LOJH01000986.1:79046-92422 GCA_001685095.1 Ellobius talpinus | reverse complement strand
GTTTCTTTATTAACCAATGAAAGTAACACACAGGCAGATGACCCTCCTCCATCATAAATGTATGAGCATGTGTGTGTGCATGTGTGAACACCTGTGCACTGAAAAGGCAGACAGCTGCGACGCCTCAGCAGCAGCCCACATCTAGCGCCTTTGTCTGACCGTGGCCTCCACTGACACAAACTGGGCAATGGGATGGGAAATGCTGAAACCAGCCTGGGATATTCATGGTGCCAGACAGTAAGGAAATCCTCAGAGGATGGAGGGCACATGATCCCTGATGGGCCTGTGATGGAAGCTATTGGCACAGGCTCATGTGGACAAAACTTGGGATAAAAGAACAAATGATAACGGTGGTGATAACTAAGGGTGTGTCCAAAGCCCTTGAGGACCCAGGAGTCCACTCTTACATCATGACATGAAGAATAAGCATTTACAGCAAGGGGGTGCTTTCAGCTGATAGAATAACAAACACAGGGAAACAAAAGCATGCACGCAGTAGGAAACGGGGGAAGGTTTAACTACTGAATAAACTGAAAGGAGAGCAGCAGCAATAAGGCAGAGACACATGGGCAAGCCAAACTGCATCCACTAGACAAAGGCCAGGTAGTGTGACCCAGTCAGCAAAGCCAGGATTTCTAATGGATTTAATCACATCAACTGCGGTGCAAGCTGTGGTTCACTTACTCACTTCAAGCTTCGCTAGAGTCTTTGCAGAGCTTGAGAGAAACCACCTCACCCTGTTGGAAGTTGGCACATGAAGCCGAGCAAAGAGCTTTGTGGAGTGCTAGCACCCGGGGCTGAGGACATAGCTCAGTCAGCTTGTCTAGCACACACCAGGCCTTGGGCTTGATCTTCAGCGCTACATATAAATTGGTCATCGTGGTGTGCAGCTGTAATTCTAGCACTTGGAAAGGGAGGCAGGATGAGCACAAGTTCAAAGTCATCTTCAGCTTCGTAGCCAACTGAAGGCCAGCCTGGATTGAGACTTTGACTTAAAACGAAACAAAACAAAAAGCTAGCATCTGGTTTCAGTTAACACAGGGCCACTGCAGGAAGCGTTGATGAGGCCCCAGCAGTGGAAGGGAAGCAGGGGCAGAAACAGCCGTGGTTCCGCTTGCCAAGCAAGCAGTTTGCCTAGGTGGGCAACGGTCTCATGGGGAAGAAAGGATCCAGCTTTCTAAAAGTTCCACTGAGAGCGGCCTTTCACTCAATGGCGGTGATGAAATATCCTTTACAATGGCAAGGTGGTTTGCAGTGGCTCCGGCAAGAGTGGCATTCGAGAACTAGTCTCCCCATGGACAACTTCTCTGTAGAGAGCTATAACAAGGTTGTTAGAATGGCAGAGGGACCAGCAGGGAAGCCCGCGACAGCACAAGAAGGAATCCATGGACTGGTCTCTCCAAGGACAATGACGAAACCGCAAAAGGAAGTTACAGCCGCTAGGAGGTGCAGTAGACTCGCCACTACCTCACAGTAATGAGTGGGTGGAAAGCCCTTTGTTTCCAGCAAGTGCTCTCAATGTGGCTTAGCGTCTGCCTTAGAATTGTAGTCAAGTTTGTGTCCCAGAGGTGGGAATGGACTGAGACATAATAACCACAGACTATCCTGCTCCCAGGTACTCACAAATCTCCACATCCTCAGGATGCTAACATCCTGCAATTGCCACTCATTGGTTCTAGCTAGCCACGGGATCCTGGGGAGTGACAAGCTGCGTGAATGCTTAGAAGCAAATATACCTTAGGAGCCTACTATTCTGAGGATGCAATTCAAAATGGTTTATGTTTTCCCAAGAACTTGTAACACAGAATGACTAAAAACATACTTAGGTTGCTTCTAACATGCACCGGACAGATGATCAGTTGATTGGAAGGCAGCCCTGTCACTCACTGTGCCGATCCTGAAGCCCTGGCTCACTCAAACCCAGAATCATGGCCTCCCACACGTTCCCACGTTGCTGGTATACAGACTTAGAAGCTGTTCTCAGACTTACTGCATGGAGAGTCTGGCTTCTCGGCTTCCTCCCCAGTGACTTCCCAACTTGGCTTCTGGAGGAAGAAAATCTGCTTTTCTCCCAGAGGAGGCCAAATGTCATGACAGGAAAAAAAATTGTTAGCAACAAGGGGCCCTAATGAGAGAGCAAGGGGTAAGTTGGACCCAAGACCTTGAATAGATTCTACTACTGGAATGGAGAGGGAAAAAAAGCAAAGGGTTTGATAAAGCTGCTCCACTCATTCAAGAGGCTTCTCATTCCAGTACCTCTGAATGCCTCCCTGGGTTCTGTCCCCACCCTGTTCGCCCCCTCACTGTTAGTTCTGAAAGTCAGTTGAGTGATAGGTTAGTTAGCATGGTGCTCATCCCATGGTGTCACCTAGCAACGCTGTGCTCATAAATAGCCACAATCGTCTCCTCTCCAAAAATGGCTAAAACTTCTTTGAAAGGCATCAGGAAAAATGCTTAGCTCTTCAGAGCGGGTGTGAAATATTCCCCTGTCTCAGCCTTATTCCCAGCCTTCCTCTTCCTCTGCTCACATCGACCTCCCAGTATGTTCATTGTTTATACTTTGCTGTTTTTAAAATGCATATTTCCTCCTAGGGGTCACATAACAGCTGCAAGTGTAAGTCTTCCAGTTCTTTTGCAAACTTCATTGAGCTAAAAAACAACTCAAAAGCCAAAAACAGTCCTTTCAAATCTCCACCTTTTGCACTTAAGAGGAAACCACACTAAAAGTCAAAGAATTAGAATATTAACCGAGAAAGAATTGCTGCTAGGAAAGTTAAAAGTGTGTAATAAGTGTACAGTACTATCAGGTGAAAGATTTATCTTTCTATCAAAAGTTTAAATTCACGCGAGGTGGTGGTGGTGGCACATGCCTTTAATCCCAGCCCTCAGGAGGCAGAGACAGGCAGGTCTCTGAGTTTGAGGCCAGCCTGGTCTACAGAGCAAGTTCCAGGACAGGCTCCAAAGCTCACAGAAAAACCCTGTCTCAAAATACAAAAAAAAAAAAAAATCACGAGAGCACAAAGGGTCCCTGCCAAGCATGGCAGTAATACCTGTATTCTCAGGACTCAGGCCTGAGATAAAAGAATTGCACTGAGTCTAGCCTGGGCTATATAATAAGACAGTTTAAAAAAAAGTAAAAGTGGGGTTGCTTCCATTAGCTAGATCAATATTTAACAAATTCTAACTATACCTTTTGGGGTTGCCTACTATATTTCAACTACTGACCTATATAACAATACACAACTTGAGGTCTGTCGAAACCAGGGTTGGACAGGAAACAGATGCACACTATACTAAGTAACTGAGCAAAGTGGGCAAGGAGACCAACACAGGATGACCCTAGGACAAGCCGAAGTACAACCAGTTCCACTTCCAGCCCTTAGGGACAATGGACAGGAGAAAGAGTGGGTTGGCCTTCTAGCAGTCTGAAAATGAGTAACTGGCACCGGGGAGCGCTGATCTCAGTAGAGGAGAAACCATTTCTCCTAACAGAGGGATGCAAACCCAGATGTCTTGTTCCTCAACTTCCTGTCTCCCATTTAGGTCTTCCAGCAGGCAGGGTTGGGGGTAAAGAAGGGGGAGCAGGGTAGTATGGTGATATCATAAGACATAGGAAGGAGATGGGCTCGGAATGATATGACCTGGAGGAGAAAATGGGAAAAGATCAGAACCACAGCCAGTGTAACTGGGAGAAGGGGGTGTTGGTCAGGCAAGCCTGAGAGTTAGGAGAGAGATCTAAAGCTGGAGCTGGACATCCGGGAATTCTTAGGCTAATGACTGGTAAATAAAGCCACGTCTCCAGATGAACTCACTCTGAGAAGACTGAGGGCTCAAGCCTGCACCTGGGGCCATGTTAGTGCCCTAGGAAGCATGAGCTAGAAACGGTGCCAAAGAGCATCAGCCAGTGACCTTGAAACACACCACAAAGCTCCATCTTTTGCACTGAGACTTCCAGAATGAAAGGATTTGGTCTGTGTGATGGCGGAGGAGCAGTGTGCTGCCTCATTTCTTATGAGCTTGATGTAAGGTAGGTTTATCTTGTAAGAGGGAATCTCAATTGAGAAATGCCTCCATCATATTGGACTGAGAGCAAGTCTGTGGAGGGGGGCATTTTCTTGGTTGTATAAAGTCCAGTGTTTGAATGTTCAGAACTCAGGCAGAAGTCTCACAGTCCTGGCAGCTCACCTGTCATCCCAACACATAGGAGGAAGGGAAAGTTAATCGAGGGTAAACTGGTTACCTACCTAGACTACTCATAATTGCTGCATTCCATGCATGGTCAGAGGCTCTGCCTAGGTAAATAAAATGAAGAGCCATTGAGGGGGACGACTAACATTAACTTTGGGCCTTTGCATGCACGTGCACACGTATGTATGCATATAGGTGTGTACACACACACACGCCAGAAAAAATACATTTAATCAGAACTCAGAGTGCAATAAAAATACACACACAGGCCAGAAAAAATACATTTAATCAGAACTCAGAGTGCAATAAAAATACACACACACACGAATCCCTTTCTCACAGTTGTAGTAAGCTAATTTAGCCCAGGCTTATGATTTTTCTGGTCATTCTCTGGTAATTATTCCATGACTACTTGATTTTTTTTCTTTTGGTTCTCATGTGTGGGGCTCCAATCCAAAAGGACTACCAGGAAGATGTTGTTTCCGAGCAGGGTCTCCAAACAGGTAATCGGTATGCAGAACCAGCGCTGGGCCTGGAGAACCTGGGTCCTTCCTTCTCCAGCAGTGCTCATTTCTTTACCCCTTACGACCACAAACCAGGTATCTAATGATGGCATTGCCCTCTAAGTGCTTATTGCCACTGATGAGAACAGTCTACCATCATGGGTTTTCTGTTCTTAGAGTACTGCGTCTCAAAAGAGGACCAAGGAAAGAGGATGCTGACTATGTGTTATTTTTTACATTGTTTTTGTTGGTTTGCTGAAAATATTACAGAGTAGCAGAAAAGACTCAGACAGCTCCACGTGGTGTTCTGAAATTCATCCCAACTGTAGGCTGCAGATGGGCTAGACTCTCAGAATCCAGAAGCTTCAGCCACTTCCTTGGTGTCAGGTCATCTACCTCAATGATTCTGCTCCAGACCGGAGACCTCAGGAACAAAATTCTCTCTCCTCCTTTTGCAACTTCATAGAAATACTTCCCACAGACCTCCCTAAATCCACTTTATCAGATGTGCAACAAAGCCTACCATCTTACTCGAGGGCTTCTTGCCAGGCATATAATGGCAGTTTCCTCACACCAGAGCTTGTGTGGAAGATGATGCCCAGGTGCATATAGTACCTCCCAATGATTCAGGGCGCCCTTGTAGTTTTGGTGCAAATATGGCCCCTGTTGGCAGGTCCTGGTACTATTTTATTTATTGAGCTCTTGTCTGCTAGGGACCAGGGGATAAACCTGAACTTGGCCACAGAGAACTTAGCTTATGACTATTAAATAGTCACATTCTTTTAAGAGTCAAGTGCACACAGAGAGCTGGGAGCAGGCATGACTGCTAGCTGGAGCATCCTAGGAAGGCTTTCTTGGGAAGGTGATATGGCAACTGCTTGAAGTGCTGATGGGAGATGATGAGGAGCAGCCAGCAGTAGCAGATGTCAGGCATGGTGACTTCATGAGTCCTGTGGTGGGAAGAAGCTGCAGGGCTGAAGGTCAAGCAGGGTGCCTTGTTCTGGCAGCCACAATAGGGAGTTGTGATTTTACCCTAGGGACAAGTCATCAAAGCAGATCTGAAGGTCCAGGGAACAGATTAAGGGAATAGACCCAGGATGCAGGAGGAACAGATGGACGCAGAACAGAAGTCTGTCCTGAGCTGAAGTCTCAGATTAAAGGGGTGGGACTGAACCTTCTATTCTTACACACTCTCGAGAAAATGTTTTCTCAAGCATATGATCTCTTTGGGCTATCATGGGTACAGAATACTCATTTTTGTTTTGGAAATAGGAAGCTGTTGAAAATGGTATTTCACTCTTCCATATAGGCAGGGCTTCATGTTCAAAGCATATTTACATTCAGCCTTTCATTCTGTCTTCAACAAAATGTAGCACTTCTACCCATCCCTTATTTAAAGATTCTAGGATTCACAATCTCGATCCAACTGCGATGTGTATTTCTGGGTGCATAGTCAAAATCCTGCAGCTGCTAAGCCCATTATGAAATCCTAGATTCTCTGAGGTTTGAGGGAACATTGTCTCTCAGTTACTACTAAACCACTTACTTTGCTGAGGTCCAAAGAGTTAGCTGGAGGAAGAGCCACAGTTCCAGTGAAGTAAAACAAGCACAAATCCCAATCAATACTCAGGCTCCCTAGTAATTACTGTATTATTTTTCATATTTGTTTATTTCAGTGCTAGGGATCAAATGCAGGGCCCTGTGTTATCTAGAAGTTCTCTCCCACTATGTTTACCTCAAGCCTCTCAAAGGAGTATTATTCTGTGTGTGCATGTCATGTATATGCAGGCAGTGGTACCACACATGTATGTGGAGGTCAGCGATCAACTTTTCTTTACATGGGTTACAGGGATCAAACTCAGGATACTATGCATAACAAGTGTTTTTATCCAGTAAGCCATCTTGCCAGCCCTCATAAAGGAGTTTCAAAGAACTAAATGGTAATCATGTGCAGTATATGTATACATGTATATGTGTGCACACACATGGGAAGACACCAGATGAGGCGAGCAGGGTGCTCTCCTCTATTGCTCTTGAGACATAGTCTCTCACAGAACCTGGAGCTCAATTTCTGTTAGGCTTTCCCACCCCTGCCCCCACACAGTTAAAGCTGCTTGTGGCTACACTTGGCTTTTTATGTAGGTGTTCACTCAGGTCCTCATACCACAGGAAGTGCTCTCACTCACTGCGATATATCCTCAGTCCCTGAGTGCCAATGCTAAGACTCCTTTAAAGTAGCTCAGTGTGTCCTGATTGTGCTAACTTGACTCCCCAGTTCTGCTGACAAGCAGATTATCTCAATCATCAAAAGAAGTGTGGCTCAAGGCCATAAGGACACTTCAAGACTGAAATGGCCCAGTCCCCTCATCCTGCCTCTCCAAGTGGGAACAAACAACACAAAAGCTTCCTCGGTTGCCCTTCCTTCACATTCAATACCAGGATAAAAACATCCAAAAGGTTGAGTGAGCAGGTGAGTCAGAAATGTCTGCTCTGGCAGGGACCCAGGGCAGCTCTTCAGAGAGGGACTAGAAAGTTGCACACATCGAGTTACTGCCTGGAATTTCATGAACATCAGAACCCTGTTTAATAGACAAGAGACAGTGAGTGCGTGATGTTCTCAAACAAGGCAAACTCCCTATGTTTAAAATCAGCCTCAAAACTAATGATAGGCTGGGGGATGTAGCACAACTGCTAGAGTACTTGTTAAGCATGCACAAAACCCTGGGTTTGACGGCCAACAGTACATAAATCTGGCTGGTATGTATGGGACCTATGTTTGACCTTTAGAAACCAGGGTTTGTTGTTTG
This sequence comes from Ellobius talpinus, assembly GCA_001685095.1. Classification (NCBI taxonomy): domain Eukaryota; kingdom Metazoa; phylum Chordata; class Mammalia; order Rodentia; family Cricetidae; genus Ellobius; species Ellobius talpinus. The sequence continues at coordinate 84,924 of LOJH01000986.1, read as the reverse complement.
GATTTTAAGTGTGCTGGCATGTGCCTGCTCCATGGCAGCCAGCCTAGCTTACCGGTCCCCTCCCCCTGCCACCATAAATAGACTTTTGGATTATGTCTGAGGAATGATACCCAAGGTTGACCTCTGACTTCCTCATGCGGGAGTACATTATACCAGCACTTTACATATGAGCATTTTCTCTCTCTCTGTCCCTCCTTCCCTCCCCACCCCTCCGGTTCCCAATCTCGTCTGTGCTTCCTTTCTCTGATCCCCGCCCCATCCTCCCACCCTTGCACTGTGTCCACTTGTATGTAAAAATTGTGAAATATGAAACAAGAACACCCTTTTCTGTTCCATTCGTTCATACAAAACAGCAGGAACTTTATTGGTGAAATCTTGTTATTTATCTATGCAGCAGTTTTATTACATGGAAATGAACCATGTGGAGAAAGAGACAAGAAACTGAACGCTATAGACCATTATTTGCAAACAGGATGATTTGCACTGGAAAGCAAAGTCAGTTTCTCTAAAGACAGCATTGAACAGATAGATACCTGGAAAGCCCAGTCTTCCACACTGTGAATGAAAAATATAAATTAAAGGACATACTCCTCCTAGGTATGGTGGAGATGAACATGAGGGAACACAGAGCCAGAGACAGACACAGAGACATCTGCAAGAGTCCAGAGTAGACGTGACCAGCACATTGAGCCAGACCATGTCTGTGTGTGTTTGGGGGTGAGCAGGAGCCAAGAGGACAAAATACAAAGAGACTCAATGTACCCAAAATGGCTGGATTATATAGAGAAGAGCAGTTGTGGAGAGGGTGGTCCAGCCCCTGGGACTCAAGTTTAGGGTGGGGGGCAGGGTATGCTAGCCAGTACATCTGCTCTGATGTTAATAGGCACCTCAGTCTCTTGTTCCAGGTTGGGACCTAATGCGTTATATGCTTATTTTCCAGTTTACTGGAGTCTAATCTTAGGTTCTTATCTCCATTCCTTACTTTGGCCTCAAGCTGCTCCTTCTGGGTTGTTTTGTCTCTTCAGTCTTGGCTCAATTTTACTTTTTCCTTTTTAAAATTAAACCTTAAAGGTATAACATTTTATCAAGTACTGCTCTGGCTATATCTTACATGTTTTGTTATTTGGTATGTTATTATTGTTGTTTGGGTTTAAATAATACTAACTTTGGCCAGGCGGTGGAGGCGCACGCCTTTAATCCCAGGACTCAGAGGCAGGAGGATCTCTGTGAGTTTGTAGCCAGACTAGTCTACAAATTGAGTTCCAGGACAGTCTGGGCTGTCACACAGAGAAACCCTGTCTCAAAAATAGTAATCTTAACTTCTTAAAAAATTCACTATTTACTTTGTACTTGTGTGCCTATGTGTACATAATTATATATGGAGGTCCGAGGACAACCTGTCCTTCTACCATGTGGCTCCTGGGTATAGGACTCAGATCCTTAGGCTTGGTGGCAATTTAACCTTTAGTCCTTTAACTACCGAGTCATCGCCATAGTGCTAATCTTACACTGAGAGGTCTTACTGTAATTTTAGTTACTTTTGCAGTGCTTTTAATGTTTCTTCTGTGTGTGCTTGTGTCCCTGTGTGGGAGTGTGGGTGCACAAGTATCAGTGTGAGCATGGAGGTCAGAAGACAACCTCAGGTGTCTGTCCCCACTTCCACCTTGTTTGAGACATTTTTTTTTTTTTTGCTATTTTCCATTGCATATGCCAGGCTAGCTGACTTGTGAGTGTCCAGGGATTCTCCTGCCTCAGCCTCCCATTTTCCCTGAGCCCTAGAATTAGAGGCATGTGCTACCATGTCTGTCTTTACAGGGCAAATGAGTGAGCACTCCAAGGCCTTTAATGTTTCTTAAATATTTAACTTCACTGAGATGTGTCTATAACCAAGCCTTTTGAAAATTTGTTTTACTGCTCAAAATAATCATTTTTATAAATTTTCTTTGTATGAAAATAAAGCATATTTCACTTTTAAGTATTTTTATGTGTATAAGTTTCTCCCACATGTATGTATGTGTATATATAATATATATATGCACCATGTGTGTACAGTGTCTGCAAAGACCAAGAGGGTATCAGGTTCCCTAAAACTGGAGTTACAGGCAGTTGTGAGCTGCCATGTGGGTGCTGGGAACTGAACCCAGGTCCTCTGCAAGAGCAGCAAGCACTCTCACCCACTAGCTACCTCTCCAGTCCCAGGTTTCATAATGCTGAGATATGGTGTGTATTCATTATGGACAGCTTTACTTTGGCTCAGAATTCAAGGGTAGCATTCACCTTCATGGGGAAGTCACAGCTGCAGGAGCTTATGGCAGCTGACCACACTTGCTCTGCATCAGGAAGTAGTGATGAATAGATGCTGGTGCTTAACTGGCTTTCCCCCCTTTTATAGTCTGGGGCTGTCTTCCCACCTCAGTTACTCTCATCTAGGTAATTCTTCAGATACTCTAAAGATTTGTTTCCAAGGAGATTCTAGATCCTCTCAATCTCGATGATAAAGTTGACAATCAAGATTAACCACCAAGAAGGGGACAAATTAAAAGCCTAAGAAAAGAACCATTCACTGGAAGAAAAGGGTTTCAGATATTCAGGAGATAAGTATCATGATAATATGTAGATTGGTTGTTGGGGTGCCTGCTTATTGTGCTCAGGACAGTGAGCTCATTCTCAGAAACACAAACTTTAACAACCTTCTCCCTCCAAAGGGAAACGACTTTAATCAACTGCAGATCAAGCTGCAGGAAGTAATGGATGAGTGCCCACATTTGCTAAGGACAATAGACATGAGGTTGCACTATGACCAGGAAGCAAACAGAGGCCTCTTTGTTAGCATCTAAGGCATTGCACAAACACGGTACAGAGGCTCACCCTGACTTTCTGTCATCTTGTAAACATTCACAACATAATTTTTTAGTGCAATTAACACTAAAGTCAGGAAGGATTTCGTTTCATTCATGTGTATGTGCCTGTATGAATTTATGTGCACCATATATGTACAGGTGCCTACAAAGGTCAGAGGAGTGTCAGATCCTCTGGAACTGGAGTTTTGTGTGCTGGGAAACAAAACTAAACTTTTCCATCTTTCATTCCTGCAGTGACTTCCCTTTGAAACCTTAATATTGCTTCAATGTTATTGTGGACACAGCAGGGGTAAAAGAATGGAAACAAGAAGCACTTACATAAGTGGAGGAAAAACAAACAAAAAACACCCAAGCCTAGAGTTTGATGGGAATGGTGCACACGAGAAGCTGTACTGATGGGAGCTGTGCACACCTGAGCCTTGTTCTGAGATGGGAGCTGTGCACACTTGAGCCTTACACCACTCCCATCTCAGTGCAAGGCTCAGGGTGATGATTAGGCCAACTGGATGGTAGCGGTGCAGCGGTCCATCGAGGCAGAGAAGAACAAGGACAAAGGTCTGAGGGATGAGGACAATCACTGAGAACTGGAGCATCCTCAACTTTCTGGAAGAGACACACTTGGGCAGGTGAGCATCTGTTTTAATGAAGGTTATGATGTAACTCAACATCCTTGCAGAAATCTCTACATTTCCCTGACCTGTTACAAGCAGCATTCCTGTCCTAAGAGTGCCTTACAGTCCGCAATCGGAGTGAATCTGTTGACTCCCTCAGCATCTCATGAAGTAACTGATCTTAAACCGATTTTCTCCTTTTAAGAACACCACACCATTTGTAACCATGTTGCTTTCATATTTCAAGAGCTACTAAACTAGCAGGGAGTTCATAAATTCACTGTTTTTTTAAATTCTAAGGTAGAGTAAAAACACTGGCTTCCCCAAAAGGCCTCCTACCTTAGGTATGAACTGACATTGCCTAGAAAAACACATCTGTCATAGATTCTACAAATTGATTAGAACTTTTTCATCATGGAGACCTGTAATTTTGCAGACCAGGAATCAGAATTCCTTTAGTAACTATTTACCATGCCTCCTCCATATCAGGTAAAACCTTTAGGATGAAACATAGCAGATTATTCTATACCTTGAAGCTTAAAAATGCCATCAGATAGCATCTGAGACCTTTAGCAATGGTTTCCTTCTGCCATAACCCTTCTTCCCAAGGAGACCCCACTCATGTAAGTGGGGGCTGCATTTATGACTGAACTTTAGTTCTGTGACTATCAAAGTTTATGCAATAACTTCCACAGCAGAATGTGTCATTCAGGGTAACCTGAATCCATGTTCCTAGGCTATGTTCACTCAAATCTGGCTTAGAATAAATCTTTCACTTTCCTTTTGGAACAAGAGCTGTGTGTTTTGTGTTGATGTGGCCTTTCTTAGAAGAACAGAAGGTGGGGGGGCTTTGTGTGTGTATATGTAAAATACACTGTTAAAATTCCTTTTTATGAATTCTGCAGACTAAGTTGAAAAACTTTTAGAGCACAAAAAAGTAGGGAAGAAAGTATGGAGGGCAGAAGGTCTAAGATACAGCAAACCTTAAAAAAAAATCAAGTTGATGGCTCCAATCTGACAATGAGTTAACAAGTAATGGGAAGAAAGTTCAATCTTCAGTTGGTCCTGACTACTCATACACAGCCTCTTAACTTTTCAAAATTATTTCCTTAGAACAACCAGCAGCTTTGAGGGGAGACAGTAATTTAGTCATGTTTAAGAAGTAACCCCCAATATAAACTCAACTCTGGTTCCAAGAAGAGGCTTGTGGGAAAGCTGACAGGAACAGCTCACCATTCTTTGAGGGGTGATGAGAGACTCAAACTGGAGATTACTGTTTTTCTTCTGCCTCAAGGGGAAGTTATCTGGCCCTGCTTTGGTGAAAAAGAATCCCTCTAGGGAAATGGCACCAGTGAGTAATTCCACATTAGACAGTATCTGGCCTTTACAGTGAGAGTTAGCCAAAGTGCCCAGGCCTCAAAGATTTCCCAGATCTCTACTGCAATTCCATGCTCCCGCTTTTATGGGATTCTCCATGCCTCAGTAAGATAGCTGAATAGGGGTCCAGGAATGAAAAGGAAGAGAAAAAACAACTCCCTTATGACCTAATTCCAAAATAAACACCTATCTGATCCTATGAAGTGCATCTCAATCTGCCATAGAGACACAAATTGCACCAGGACTCTATAGTGTTCTCTCATGGGACTTAGGAGCATATCTTAAGCTCCCCAGTCTAAACCTTCTTAGAAAAGAGGAGCCATACACTTCAGTTAAGGATTAGAAGCGACCAGATATAGAGTACTTCATGGAACAACAAAAGTTCTAGTTATTTGTGTTAGACTTAATATTTCAAATGGAGTTTTGAATCATCATTTACTTCAAGGATTTAAAAACTCAGATAGCAGAGCAGTTACTTTTAACTAAATTCACTACAACTATCATAAATTCAGATTTTTAATTATTTATGTGCATGTATGTGCCTGGATGAATGTATGTGGGTGTGTGCCCTCCATAGTCAGAGTGTATCAGATCCCCTGAAACTGGAATTACACATCACTGTGAGCAGCCTGTGTTGTCACACCTTTAACCACTGAGCCATCTCTCCAGCTGTCTGTTTCCTTAAGGAGTATTATTGCAGACACCACTATCCTGATGGCATCACAGGACAACTAAACTTACACCTGATAGAAAACTGTTCTTAGACTTGGTATTGATTTATGTGAATAACATAAGTAACTTTCTGAAAAGACTGTAAATAAGCATGATTCTGTGCCATAATCAAGGTATAGTTTGTTCTTCAAATGACCAGAGCTGTAACACAATAACCTAAAAGCATTACTTTGGTGTTGAGATGTCACAATCGAGACTGCCCTAGCAGTTCCCCCTTATTTTTGTTGTAATACAAAGGCAAGTGGCTAATACACACACACACACACACACACACACACACACACACACACACACACA
>LOJH01000986.1:64237-79011 GCA_001685095.1 Ellobius talpinus | reverse complement strand
ACACACACACACACACACACACACACACACACACACACCCCAGACATCTTGCAGTTTGTTAAGCATTTGCCACACATCTTTAAGGTGGCTAATTCTAGCAACTGCAGCACCGGGGCAAACCAGTAATTATGTAAATTAACAACTAGCAATTATCTGGAATCAAGGGTGATGTCATGAAGTTGAACTGCAGGTGAACTTTCAATTAGAATATGGCTCTCAAGAATGAAACCACATTTCAGACGAAATGTGCTCAGTCCCCTTGCTTTCTTCCCCAGTGATTACCACCTTACACAGCATATGTTCTGAAGAAGTAAGAGAACGCCCTTTTAAATTTCATGATTGGTTTAATCAGGTAATTCCAAGGGAGGGGAAATCACTGAAACAAATCGTCTACCGGCTGATAAGTCCAATTACATGGTATGACGGAACAAAAGCAGTTACAAACTTGTATGTGCATATTTACATTATATACTCACAACTCTCAAGCTGGTTGACTCTATGTGGAGAGATGCATTAGGACAGCAGTTAAACAGGCTTCCACTGCTTGTTAGAAAGGATGCGGTCAGGCTCCTAGTGGGGGTAATATACACGTGAGGCACTTCTGAGGTCAAGGAAATAGAAAGCGAAACATCCTACACACTGAAAGTGTTAACACAAAAATGTGTGTATCTTTGACACAAAGGCGTTCAACTAGATTTTCTTGAAATTTTTCAAAAAACTATCAACTTTTGCAATTGTAGCTTTTGGGATGATGGATTAGTGTACCAAAGCAACCAAAAGGTTTCTAACTGCCGGGGTGTTAGGCGACCGAGTTGGTAACTCTCCTTCCCTCCCCGCCCACTTTTTGGTTTGTATAAATCGCCTCTGCTTGTCAGTGTGCAAGTTCTTTTTATCTGTATCTGACTCACCATAAAACACACACAGCCCTCTTATCATTCACAGCCGCTTTCCAGTGTCCCCTAATACTTACAAGTGTGGTTCTGGACGTCAAATCATGAGTAAGCAACATTTAGTGATGAATTGGTTTTATCGGTTAACTAAAGTTCTCCAAGTTATTTTTCAGAAAGAGGTTACACTTGCTCAATGCACTGTTGGACTACAAGTAAAATGACTTTAAAGCACATTAATCCAAGTTACACATTCCAAATATAATCAAGACATTCAATTTCAACAGAAGAAAGATCCATAAAATTCTCTACATTGCTCATTTAGAGGAAAGTATATGTTTCCTACACTCTGAAGACTAACGTGAGTATAAAGAAATACCTGTGTGCCACTTAATTAAGGGGAGAGGGAAAGAGGGAGAGGAGAAGACTCACCCAACGAATGAGACGGCACTATACCCATGAACTGAAAGTGCATTTGTATTATTTCAGAAGCTCACTTTAGGCACTGCTGAATAACCAATGAAAATAGGTAGTTTCAAGTTTCCCCTTTAAGTTTGAAGCCCTGTCTCATCACCATCATCTACTCGGAAACACACACACTCTCTGGAGTTGTCATGATAAAATACAGGCCATTATGTTTATTTTTTAAAAATTCTCCCTGACTGGCACTGGGAAGAAAATAGGAATACCATTTTGGTAATGGCTTCTGAGTTAAAGGAACTGGTTGTATAAATGCTTCAGTACATACATAAGTCTGACTGCCAGTTCCAAGCTTCAATATTTTAAAAGAGGATATGTAAGAGAAAAGTGCTTAAAATCTTCCAGCAACCAAAAAATGCATTAAAGATTTATTTACATTCCTTTGAGCTGTTCCTTACCCCTGGTTTCTCTGGTGGGCAGTGGGCCACCCTCTGAACAGCCCTTTACTGGGCAGAGGCCACCTCCATCTCTTGACACTGGTCTAAAATCATCCAGCAGGTGGCACTGGAACTCCACAAGTACTCCTGACCAGCAAATCAAAGGCTCCGAGGCCCCTTTAAACCACAAGAATCACTTGAAGACCAAACAAGCCCATCAGGCAGAATTCTTTCCGGTTATGCCATTTCGGTGATTTTCAATATTTACTTTACTCTAATAGTTTTGTTGAGCCATCGGCTTAAACTTTAGACAAAAGAGTTTTAAAAGGAAACGCTCAATGGCGGTGCCGAATCTGCACAGCAAATGAAAAATCATTCCTGAATAAACCTGCACATGCTTGGGAATAGGATTAAACTGTTCATCTGATCACAGAGGGACTCAATATTATTACATCATCAGCTACTTTTCTGCACTGATGTGAATTCGTATATACTAATTACAAAAATTCAAGGTAAAAAAAATCCAATTTCATTACCATAGTTTTTAATGAAGAGAAATGTTTAAAACTGTAAAGGAAAAAATGGGAACAGGATGGCAAACTCTTAGCAGCAAAGTGGTTAAACAAACTGAAAATATTAATGCACAAACATTAAAATATTAAAGCAGGTATGTTGCGTATAAAATACAGTAGAGAACCAGGAAATGCACTACAGTGACTAGTGCTTAACAGAAAAATGATTAATTTTGTTCTTATATACACAGTTCATTTCCACGGCATTTCCTATATAGCCAGCATGTTACAGTCTTCAGTTATTCACACCTTGTTCCAACCTGAATTATAAACTCCACACTTACAAATATGAATATTCATTCATAAGGAAAACCAGTATTTCTATTTCAGCAATAAAAAGGAATTTTGAAAGTTAACAGTCTGCTCTAGGAAACCAAGTTTATCTGAAAACGTCAGGGATGAAGATCATCTGTGTAGCAGCCTCCAAATATAGAAACAGTAAAAATAAGACTTAAAATTGCTGCTACAGTGTCTGGTTTTGGATTTAGTTCATCCAATTGATTTTTAGTACAAAACTAGAAATAACCTCTTCTTCATAACATCTATAGTTATCAATATATTTTTCTTCTTTTCAATGTGAAATAATACTTCAAGATGATCTATATACATAATGTTGTCAGTTCAAGCTGTCATATAAATATAAATGCTTTCTTAAAAAAAGTATTTTACAGACAGATAGTGTTATATATACATTGTTCAGTTTGATTTGGGGCAAAAGAAGAAAGCTAACACAAGCTTAAAGTGTGACACACAAAATGAACGGTACAGAAATGACACTGAGAACCTGCAGAATGAACTTCAAATGGTAGTGTGATTTTCTATCACTTCAGAGACTTTAAGCAAAAAAAGGAAAAAAAGGCACACTGCTCAACTGTCAAGGGAGTATTATCAAAGAACCCCTCACATGTTTAGAATGTAATGTAACATTTAAAAAAAGAGAGAGACAATTTGACCCCAAAGCACTTTTAAATGGTTTGTTGGAACACACCATATCACTCTGTAAATCAAACATCCCATAATACAAATGCTCTGTGACAGGATGTGATGTATAAGCTCTTCCATTCACAATGGCGGATTAAACACTTTCTTGGGAGAGTTCCGCATACATTTTAATGCAAAATAACTCTGCTCTTGACTAGCTGAAATAAAATGCAACTGAAAAATGTTATCATTGTTATGTGAGTAATAATAAGCACAGAAGATTAAGCTTAAAAACAATCAGTGAAACAGCTGTGCACATTCTGGCTTAGCAGAATGATAAATGGAGATTCAATAGGAAACTGCTTCACATTAACTATTCAGCTAATGCTCCTGCCTTGTAAAACCTTTATAAAGGCAACTAAGTTCTTCTGAAGGAGGAAACTCTGAAAGAAAACAACTTGCTGGTTGAATACCACAAAAACAAAACAACTAGAAACCCTCACTTTCTTCTATGCTTACTCAGTCTCTTTATATAAAAATAAGTGTTGTTTCCATCAGAACATTAGACAATTACACCTGTGCTTAAAAAAAAATTGGTCACTCAAGGCTATTAGAGTATTTTAAAGAGTTTAGATTTCCAGAATGTACAGAAAGTAACTCAATATAAACTGCAGCCAAAGAGAAATGAGGATGAACATATCAAATTTTTTACATGGATACAAACGTTATTAACTAGATGAGTTAAATACTCAAAATACATGGAATGTGGTGGTAGATATATGCACATCTACCTCAGAACTAGGAAGGGCAAGAAAAGTTTAATATGTTATAGTTCGTACCTTACATTTAGTTAAATATAAACATTTGTTATTTATACATAAAACTGCTTTCAAAAAACAACTAATACATGATTTAGTTGCATTTGTTTTATCTTTTTTAATTTCCAAGTATTAACTTTTCTGTACTGAAACCTGTTCCTTAGTGCACTTTTTAGTTAATGTCTTAAAATATTCAAATCTTTAAAAAGTCCCATCACCTAGTGCATAAATATAAAAATGCCAAAATTAATCCCTTTTAGTTGGATCATATTCTATGTTGACCTTTTGTAGTCAATAACCAGAAATGACTTTCTTCTGCCAATGATCTATGATCTATCCCAGAACATGCCACGCACTCAAGAAAACATCAGGCATGGCTAGCATCTCTAAGTCACAAGAACTGATGAGTTCTGCTTCCTCCACGCACGGCCCCAATGAACCAGGCAAGATTCCATACTGCTTGCCAACAGCTTCCACAAATCCAAGTTAGCTAATTCCTGGAGATGAAGATTTTAAGCTCCTGCTGGCCCTGGACTGCTTCACCCAGCAGCCTTATGTTTCCCACCACAGCACCCACATGCCTCACCACAGCGATGGCACATTCTCAAAGGGACGTAGCAGCACATACATGGTACAATAAAGGACAGCGCTACCAAGGCTAACCATCTTAGGCAGAACTTGTCATCACTAGTGTCACATGAACAAGGGTCAGAAAAGTCTCCCTCTGAGTCTGACATACAATGATACAGCATGCTCTCTGCACAGAGCATGCAACTAACTTGATATATGCATCTTTTAACAGGATCTGGAGCATCCTGGCATTTCCCCCTGCCATTTTCTTCATGATTAAACCTTTCCTGGCAGTACACGCAGCGAGAACGTTCCCCATCCTCTTTTCTTCGTTTTGACTTAAATTTTAACGAGGGAGGCTGTGTCTTAAATACCACAGAGTCTTTCAGGGAACTTAACTTAGTTTCATCTCCACAGTGGTAGAGATAGTCTGATTTTTTACTATCTTGTTTAGAAAATGGAATATTGGAGTCAGTATCATCTCTCTCCAAGTCATTTTTCCACATGTCCGGATGTCTGTAGTCTGCATACCGACGTATTAAGATATCTCGAGGATTTATTCTGACAATCTCATCCTCATCTTGAAAGCTGACGTGTCTGATTGACTTCAAAGGGACCTAGACAAGATGAAAATTGCATAAAGGACTATGACAGTTAATTTTATTTCAGTTTGGTGGAGTGACCCTATCTAGGGACTCATTCAAGGAGCTCCATGACAAAGTTTTGGATGAGATCAACACTTTTGCTGGATCATATCCAATCAGATAATACCTAAAACTAAAACTATCTCCCTGCATGGCAAGAAATTCTGCCACTAGAACTTTGTACTCAAGGCTCCAATTTTTCCCCATCCCCGACCCAATGGTTTATCTGTAGATTTTGGGTTTTTATTTCTCTCCAGTACTGGAGATTGAGCCTAGGAACTTGTGTCTGCTAGCAAGCTCTCTACCATTGAGTTACACCAACTAACTCTTTGCACTTTTTTATCTTGAGACAGGGTTTCAACTCAGCTATCCAGACTGGCCTTGTGTTCTCTTTCCTCTTGCCTCAGTTTCTTGAGTAACTGGGCATACAGGTCTGCGCCATGAGATCTGGACTAGACTTTGGGTTTGTATCCCATTACTGTATGAACCAATTCCTTAAAACAGAAGATCCATCTACTGATTCTGTTTTACAGATTTTTAGTGCCAAGAAGATGGTTGCAACTCTCCTATCTTTAAAAATGTAGAAACGGGTAATGATTGCTGACTAGAATGTTTTATGATACATGTCAGAGCCTCAGAGAAACTACTGGTAGAAATATGTTTATAAAGTCCTCCTAGTGGGGACTCAGATTGAAACCAGAACTCATTACTGGACAGACACTGGGAGAAAGAAAATGTAAATGACAAGATCAATCATGTTTGGTACACTTGGAGGGCAGAACCTGTACATAACAATATTTAGCAGAAGTGTTGAAAGTGTGGCAGTTTTCTCTTTGCTGCTTATAATATCGTGTGAATGGCAAGTGTGTAAGTGTATTTGTGTAAGTGTATGTATGGTAAAGGACTTGCTAAGCAAAGTGAAACTCGAAAGTGGATAATTCCCAGTGTAATTTTATTGCAAACAAGAGGGAAGTGGAAGGATTCATAAAGCCAAACTGTGCCAGAATGGACTAAAGAGGTAGGGTAGGGCAGGATGAAGAAAAATGTTCAATCTCTGGGTCTCTACAAAACAGGTCAAGAGTGTTGTGTGGCTACAGACATACTCCATCCTTTCAGTAAAGAAGCCTGACTCTGAAGACAGGGCTGAGGTATGTTCCCACAGTTTAAGAGGGAAGGCTAATCTTTGACTGCAGTAGACCGTGCTATTTTATGACCCTGATGGCAATGCTGATAACTAGAGTGAAGGGGAAGCAGGGAGGACCACCAACTCAAGAGGGCAAGAAGAGACAAACACAAAATCAAAGATGATTAATTCCAAGTCCAAAAATTAAGGGAACTGCTTTTTATTAGAGTTTGACATCTTCATTTCAGTTCCTCAATTCTGTAATGGGACTGTCTATTTCTACTCTATATATTCCCTAACACTGTATTCTAGAAGCCATCTTCTGTCTGGTTCACAGGCTCACAGCTGGAGACGAGTTTTGTCTCAAGAAATCATTCCCCAGGGTCATCATACTTTGTTGAGATGACAGTTCAAGACTTGGGAATTAGCACAGATGCTGGAGTGGGACAAACCCTTCGGGACTCTTGGATGGAGATGTATATTATTCTCTGTGTGAGAAGGGCATGTGAAGGCCAGAGTGTAGAGTGAAGGATGCTGTGTAACTAAATTAACAACCTGTTTTGTCGTATCTGATGATGTAGATTCAAAAGCCACTCAGACTGAAGACAGCTTATGTATAAAGATGCAGTAGATACATACCGAATAAGTCTCATGTACATGGATGTTGAACTGCTACATTTCAAACCAAGAGATAAATGAACATTACTTACCCTATTTTGGGACTTTAGGCTCCCACACTCCTTAGATAATTGCCGCTGTACATATTCCATACTTCGGCTCTGAATGTCTAGGCCTTGCTGACTGAATGGTATCTAAAATTTCAATAATTTCTATTTTAAATGGCAGCAGTATGAATTTCCTACTTTTAACAAAACCAAGTACAACATACATATCAAGCCTTTATACCTGATAGGTTGTAAAATCACGTCTAACCAGCCCCTTCCCATCACACACATTAAAATCCCATTTTAATTAAATGCAGAATTGGCCTGGAGACAATAGCTCAGCAGTTAAGAATACTTGTTACTCTTAACAGAGGACCTGAATTTGGTTCCTAGCACCCACATGATGGTTCACAGCCATTTGTAATCCAAGCTGTTTTCTGGCCTTCACAGGAATCAAACATATTATGTTTCCTGTGCACATATGTTGTGCATCACATATGCAGGCAAAATATAGAAATAGTTTTTTAAAAATAAAGAAAAGCAGAATCACTTCTTCCCTATTTTATTCTTGGAAAGAATTTTTGTTGTTGTAAAAATGCATTTAAAATTCAATTTACCAAGTAACATCTTGCACCCAACAATCCAAACCCCCTGCAAAAGAACACCACTACTAACAATGATTAACAAAAAAGCAAACAGCATAGAAGATAGGTATGGTGGCCCATGCCTGTAACCCCAGTACTTTGGAGTCTGAGATAGGAAGATCACTGGAGCTTAAGGATAACCTGGACAACAAAATTAGAGTTCTAGTCCAGTCTGGGCTACAAAGTAAAATCCTGTCAAAACAACAAAAATAGGAGGGGGAAAGATGCAACCGAAGAATCTATCAATGGCTGCCTACAAATACACAACACAGCAGGCCAGGAGATGGAACATCTGAGTGGGGAGTATTATTATTCAGCAACAGTGTCAAAACAAGGCTGCTAAGAGCAAAAGAGGCAGGGTCGGGGAAGGATAGGACAACAATCACAATGAGTTCTCTGGAGTGATGGAAATACTATGGAACTGAATAGTAGTGATAACTGCCCAACCTTATAAATATATTAAAACACCAAAAAGAATTTATGGTATATGAATTATATTTTATAAAAAAATCATGAGAACAGTCAATGTCCTGATAAGATTTCTTAGCTTGAGTTGTAAAGAACATTTAAGAACTGAAGATTATGGTTAAAATTTTATCAGTTTACTTTTTAGAATTTTATAGTTAAATTAAATATACACAAAAAGTAAAGGATATAATGAATTCCCATGTTAATCATTATTAGTATTTCAGTGATTCTGTATTCTATTGTTTTACTGAGACATTCTGATCCAAACCCTGCTATACTTAATAAAAGTGTAATTTGAAAATAGCAATACCCGTTCTATATGAAGTATGAGGTTTATAGGTGGAACATATAAAAATTCAGTAATTAACAGAGAAAGAGACCACCATAGATTAAAAGTTCTGGTAAGACTCCATGAAGGAAACACAGAATAAACTATTTGTTAAACTAAAACAAAAATAGAGGAGCATTATAGAGAAGGAAATAAGAGCGAAACATCTTGGCTTAATATAATGACCTCTAGTTAAGTAGTAAGTATATACAGTCTTAATGGCCAGGGATTATAGCTCTGGGGTGAAGGATTTGCCTAGCACATACAAAGCCCTGGTTTCAATCCACAGTGCTAGAAGAAAACAAACCCCCCAAATATCCTGAAGATTTATTTTATTTTCTTCTAGGAGTAGACTTTAAAAAGTAAAAATGCCTATTTTCACTTATTATCCCTATTTTACTATCACATATACACACCCCATATAAACACATACACATTCTGCAACTGTTCAAGGTAATGAATCAATAATATCTATTGTTCTCTCATGAGATCTGTAAGTAAAAAGACAAATGGACACTTATTTTATGCTCATTTAACAAAGCTGTTAAAATACACACCTCAAGTGCTGCTTTTGAAAACACTGAGAATACATGCTATTTCTATTATCTTTAGGATAATTTATCAGCTCAAAAGCCAGAAGATACTTTGTTCAAAGGGATTCCACTAATACAATGGTACAAAGGAATAAACCTGATGCCCCCCCATCAATTCAAAAATCAAACACCATCAGTCTGGGATGATTCTGAAAGCACTGTCCACATCAGCACTTCACTGCAGCCCTGAGTCTAAATTCACACAAGCCAACTTTGCAGGGTACATGCCTTCACTTCCAAGGGGCACTGCCTGAAACACTCTGGCTTAGACCCAAGACTGTGTATTATGAATGGCAGTATTTACTGTACATAAAAAGACTTTCTGCATTTACAGAATCATAATGGTTTAATTATAAAATGGGCCTTATGATTTTATTTTCCTGCTGTCATTCCTCAGCATGAATCAGCAGTCTATCTTTAGATTGTACTGTTAGAGTATTTTATTTCAAAAGTTGCTGTCTTATGAGTTTCATCAAAAAAAGCAAAATTGTGGTGAAGGACTGATTAGAAGATTTAGCTCCAAATTTCTGAAACAGCTCTAAACATACACCTGCTATTTTGTATTTATAAGAAGTGGCATTCTCAGTATCAACAGTTATAAATCAAAATATTGATCAATTCAAAAAATTTTAAAGACACAATATTTTGTCATAGTATTAAATACTTAGGCAAGATTTAATTTTATGTTTATAAGTGTTCTGTCTATATATATGTGTGTGTGTGTTTATGCATCATGTGTCTGGTGCCTGTAGAGGCTAAAACAGAACATTGGATCCCCTGAAATTATACTGTGGGTCCCCATATGGGCTCTTGGAATAGGACTGGGTCCTCTGGAAGAGCAACCAGTGCTCTTAATCACAGATCATTAGCTCATTTATTTAAAAATCTTATTAGCGCACAAGTTGCATTTGTCTCTGGTAAATGGTAAATGGTAAATTTAAATATTGCCAAGGAGGTATTTTAAAGTAAATTTCTAAGTTATCACTTGTATACCTATTTTATATCCATACATACCCGTGGTCACACAAAATTTTCTTATGCCAAGAAGGGTTTTAAGAAGGGCTGGATCAATCTGTTATGGAGCCTTTTACAGCACACCAACATCAAATATTCACCTATGCACTCCCTAAGAAACTCACACATGTGAATAGCTGGAGAAAAGAACTATCGGCAATTACAAATGCCTGGCAGAATAAAAAGAGCCAAGTGTAGAGATCAAGATAAGCAGAACACTAAGCACATAAAAACTAAAGTAAGAAAGGGTAAAGGTAAGGGATAGGCTGGGATGCTCCTGCGTTATAGGGTGGTTTCTTGGATGCTCTTACATTTCACAAACCTCTGGTAATGACCTCAACTCATAAACACTATCTTGTTCATGGTGAAATGACTGCCATGAACTTCAAAGAAAAGCATATTATGACTTAACATCTTGAAACAATGTACTTATCTATACAGACGATTTAAACAGCCCATGAAACACTAAAGGAGCCAAAGAAAAAGTGACAATTATGTAAGTATTTCTGAGGGGAAGACGATAAGCTAGCATTGGGAACAATTTTCCACAGACCTCATTTCTGCAAATCTACTGAGTATGTACATTGTCCATCTTTGTTTCAGGCCTTTTCAAGGATATACACTAATATAATGAATCTCCTAAAAGATAAGATGCTCGCTCTCTAAAGGCAGGATTGTTTAGTACCCAAAGAAAGGAAGACATAAGTAAAATAGGCTGGTTACAGTCTTGACTTCCTGAAGTTCAAGGTTCTGTTTTATTTTTTAGAATTTCATATATATATATATTCTCCTTCCAGTTCTTTCTGTGTCTTCTGCTACTCCCTCTTAAATTCTTGGTCTCATATTTAATTATTATTGTTACAAGTACACATAGAAATTTAGAAATACAACTAGCTGAGTCCCTTTGGTATTTTTCATGTGTTTGGGATTAGCTCAGCAGGTCCTCATTCCTGAATTCTCCTTCTTCAGTAGCCATTAATTGTCTAACTCTTCATCTAGAAGTGAGTCCTTGTGAGAAATCCCCTATGTTGGCAGGCAACTGGTGTTCAGTTTATCTCACAGTACAGTAGATGTAGTAGTTTTCTAGCTCTTTAATCTTTCTTCCATGTTCCCCAAGCCTTAATTATCTAAGTTGTGTTTGTATTGTAGATGTATCAGTTAAAGCAAGGCACACTATGGCCAGCTATTCTCTGCATTCTGACCAGTTGTGGTTTTCTGTGACAGTCTTTGTCTGCTGCAAAAAGCTTCTTTGATAAGGGCTGAGAGAAATTAAACTGGTTTAGGAAAGTGGCAGGAGGGGGCTCTCCTCTAGAGTCTATGACTTTACCAGCCACAAAGAATTCCCTCCTATTCAGTAGACCCAATGTCCAACCAGGTAACTGCTGGCTACCCACTGAATGTAAGCATCACTATTGCATCTTTCAGAATATTCTCGTCATTATGACGGTGCTACAACTGGGTAGGTCTACTAATTACTTTTCTCCCTTGGCAGCTTGAATAGCTCCCTCAAATACTATGAGAGCAAGACCACTTTTTACAACTTGAGCAAACACCAGCCTGGCTTTAGGAAACAAGGGAAACAACATGAAAATGAAGGCCATGGCACTACACTGTACTGAGAAATAAGGCTCGTTGTGTCTGACCAAACAATCTTGTGTCTTTTGGAGGAATCTATAAACATAGCAGCTAAATTTGGTAGCTAAGTAAGGTAACATTCTAGACCTTATACTTCAACAAGGCAGCTGTCTAGCCCTTTCAAAAAGGTAGCTTCTCTGTTGTAGAAAAGGATCTGTTAAGCTAACTCTGAAGCAGGCAAATAAATATCCAAAGCATATTAACTCCCCTGCTGAATACTTAAACTCCAGTAGCCCATTTCATGACCTGTGTAAAGCCTGTGCTAAGATGAGCTTCCACTGCTTCTAAAGCCCTCCTTTAAATTTTGCATTCTGATTTTTATGTAGCATTTCCTTAATCTCAAGTCTGAATCTTAGAAAAGGGACTTTTAGTTATTTTGAAAAACAAAATACAGTCAGATTCTGTACTGTGGGGAATTGTTCATGTTGCCTTTCAGATTATATCCAAACACAAATGGTATGTGGAATCCCAACACCAACATGCCGAACAGAGTGTTTTACTCTTGGTAAGTATGAAAACACCATCAATAAACCCTCAATTTTGTATACTGCCTCTCAACAAATAAATGTATAGGTTTAAAGGAAAAAATACATCACATTTAATTCCTACTAACTGGGACAGCTTCCTATCTATCTTTGTCTATAATCTTGGAGATCAGGACACATTAATGATAAGAGACTAGGAATAATACTATTTTCTTTATTTAACAAAATACTTTCCCTGGGTGCTTTCTATGTCACATTTTGTCATCATTGTTTCAAGCTTCTAGAGGTAGATTCTGGTATTACCCAATTTATAAACAAACTAGGAAGATGTTGTAAGGCATTTATCTAACAAAGGACTTGGTTCCCAAGTTATGTAAAGAATATCCCTTCAAATCAGCAGGAAAAGGCCAGATAACCAAATGTGAGATGTGCGACATTTTTTAGGTTCTTTGTAAGAGTATTCCTAAGTGGTTAATAAACACAGGAAAACAGCTGCTCAACACACCAGCAATCAGGGATATAAAACTTAAAATCAAATAAAATACTATTTATTTCTACCTAGTGACTATTTCAGTATAAAACAAAAATGGTGGAGTAATACCAAGTGTCCCAGGAAATGCCAACTCCCTGTATGAATGGCAAATGGGAAGATTACTTCAAACTGTTGTTTCTGAGTAAAACTGACAATCCATAAAAATGTTCTGTGTTTTGTCCCTGGTTTCTTGTATAACCCAGTATATAACTATGTATACAAGTTTGTGAAAAATACCCTAGATAAAATCCAAGGTATTTTTCACAGTATGAACATTAAATAATCTGGTGCCAGCTCTCTGCTTCTTTTCCTTTGCTTCTAATATGTGTGGTTTTCTACCACATCACATATACACACGCTCATGGTGCTCTCTGTAATGGAGACTGATATCTCTTCTGGAAATCAAATGTGGAATTTCTAGCCTCCTTCTATATAACAGTTATTTAGAGACAGGCCTTTGGCTGATAGTTAGGTCATGAAAACAGGTCTCCTAATCAGAGAGGTGTCCCGTGTCCTTCTTAGGGCTACCAGATGTTTTTATTTCTATTGTTCCCAACCAAGTGGGGACATGGCAAGAAGGCAATTGGCCAGCAGGAAAAAAAGGCCCTTACAAAAGCCAGTCCAACGCCCTGTAATCTTGGCATTCGAACTGTTAGAGCTGTAAGATTAAAACAAACAAAAACCTTGCTGTTTGAGCTGCCCAGTTCATGTCGTCCCACAACAGCTTGAACTGAGGTACTCATTCCCTGTGTGCAGCACTGATCCTCCACACCCCTGTGCCCTTTTACAGAGCATTACATTAATCTGTCTATGGCCATACCACCCTGAATGCACCCAATCTCATCTGACTACCATTAACTGTCAATCAATACCCTTTCTTGGTCTTGTTTGTTTTTAACCTGGTAAGGAGCAGAGGGTCTTGGTGGTCTTCGGTAGCATGACAGTTTCTCTATATATGATCTACATATGTATGAATAGTATGCATTTTCTTACCTGGCTGCCTTGGCTTTGCAAGTAGACTCTTCTGGCATTCAGATCTTCAAAGGGTAAAGGTCTTATGTCTGAGCTTCTGTAAGGCTCACTGGTAACTACTGTCTCTTGCTGGAAAAGGTGATCTTTTACTAGGGAACGAGAAGTGTCCTCTTCAGTGATCTGATGGGAACAACACAGAAGAACACTTCAGCACAATTAGTAAGTCTACGCCATTAACATCTCTATGAAAAGCAATTCCCTGAACTCAAAATTACATGCCAAAATATGAAGAAATTTAGAACACTTAAACTTCATGACTACAGACTTTCTCAAACTCAGAAGAAATGAAAGGCTACTGTTCCATAGAGATACAATGATACAGCCTTTAACTACACTGAGTAGTTTAAATACATAGATGACAAAGAAATTAGGAGGAAAATACAAATAAATATAACAATTTTCAAATTAAAAATAAAAAGCACACAGTACAAGCTATAATGATGATAAAGAGAACAGAAATATGAAAAACAGTGGTCTGTGAACAGAAACATGAACACAGTGGTCTGTGAACAGAAACATGAACATAGTGATCCATGAACAGAAACATGAACACAGTGGTCCGTGAACAGAAACATGAACACAGTGGTCCGTGAACAGAAACATGAACACAGTGGTCGGTGAACAGAAACATGAGCACAGTGGTCCGTGAACAGAAACATGAACACAGTGGTCCGTGACCATGTTGAGCTTGCAAAAGACTTACAGACACTTAAACCACCAATCACCATAGACTTAGGGAGGGTATATACTCATCTAGTGATAGTCATTTAAGACATTTCAATATATTGCAAACAAAAATGTCTATAAAATACATGAGTGAAATATAACAACTATAAAACAAATGTTCAACCAACTTTAAGCATGAGTTGCATTAACAAAAGTATAAGGTAATGATATCTTTTTGGGGGGTAAAAATAGCTTTATTCTCCTTTGGAACATAAACCATCACTCTTGGGGAAAGGAAGGTGGCAGGGTGGTCTGAGGCT
>LOJH01000986.1:39049-54918 GCA_001685095.1 Ellobius talpinus | reverse complement strand
AGGACCTCTGGAAAGAGCAGCCAGTGCTCTTTACCTCTGAGCCATCTCTCCAGCTTCCTTCCTTCCTTCCTTCCTTTTCTTTTTAACAGAAAGTATACTTTGCTTTAACCTTTACAGTCTTCCCAAAGCCAGGATCAAAACCAAAATCCTAACCATAGCTGATTGCTGCCCAGAAATGGTCCCACTCCACCCATCTGACTTCCTACTCCATTCTCATTTCCTGCTCTGCTCTCTGCTCCTTTTACTCATCTGACAAAGACTCTGGAGAGACATTCCCAGAGATGGTGTAGCATAGGTCACTTTCTTTGCCTATACTTTATTACTCAACCCGCACCTCGCAAAGATCCCAATTCATACAAACTTTCATAAGAAAAGCCCTTCCTAACCTCTAGACAAGATATAGTCTGATAAAGTTTCTGACACTGTAATTTCAAATTGGGTATTTTTAAACACCTCCTTTCGCTAAGTCTATAAACTGCATCTATGTTTGGCTATCACTGTATCCCCTAATCCTTACAACATAGAAGCAATCTTACATATCTAATAAACATCCTTCCTCAGAAAAATACACATGTGTAACAGTTTCTTCAAAAACTTGCAGGCTTTAGGTGTTCTTCAGATCTCCACCCACTGAATTAGGTTACACCAGACTACAGTTGGCTTTTACAGGTTCTGTAGAGTCCAGTGGACAAATGTTCTGGAATTTTGGAGGTCATTATTAAACATTCAATAATAAAACCTTATAGTAAAATAAATTACACTGATACTGCTTTGCTTCATGTCACCCAGTATAGGGTAGTTCCTGCCCTGCCCTTTATTTTTTCAAACATCATATTCAATGACACTGGTAGAGTGAAGTCAGATGAGGCAGAAGTATGTAAATACTATAAATCACTACCTCTGTCCCATTTGAAAGTAGTTGTTAAACCTTTATCATCAAAGCACTAGGGCTGATGCCTGTTTGATAGCAAGTCTTGTTAACTTAGCACTAGGGTTTTGCTGATGGCTGCATGTGTGGAAAAGTATTCTATGCTGATTTACTATTTGTTATACAACTATTTTTCAGTAAGAGAAATATAAGACCCAAATTAAGTTCCAGAACTCAAGAATAAATACTGTATAGGTGTTAATCACTATAACACTTGTACCAAAACTCATTCATAAATATAGGAAATGCAGTATTTTAGAAAATGGTAAACTGAATTGTTTGAAAACAAGAAGAACAGAAAAAGTTTGCTTCTAGGTATTATGTAGCATGTCATTAAATCTTAATATCTGAAAATATTACTGAGTTAGTTCTTCTGTTAGATTTCCTAAAATTAATACTTTCCAACTGTTTCCTTTTAGATTAAAATCTCAATGTGATCTATACTACTATCCACCAGTAGTTTCCAAATGCTATCTTCTTGGAGATAGATAAAAAAGGAAAACACCGAATTCTTGGAGATATATAAAAAAGTGCAAACACTGAATTCATGCAATACACAACAGGTACAAGGTACATGGTGGTAGCTACTGAGGGTTTAAGAGCAGTCAGTGGAACAGAAAGACAAGTTACCTATTAAATACCACTACCACCCAATCAAAGCCTTTGTAGATAATCTTAAATCTGTGTCACTGAGAACATGTTGCATCAAACAATAGTTACATAAATCTCAGACTCCGTGTCTGAATTAAATAACTTCTTTTCCATTTAAGTCACATAAATTACAAAGCTGTTTCACATTTGACTTAAAATAACATTAACTGAGGGAGGAGAAGGAGAGGAGAAAGAAGAGCAGGAGAGAACTCTATTTATAATTACTGGAGCTTCTTTACAAGAGAAGATCCTGCATACAAGAAATGAATAATTCTAAGTCCCATTAAAATGATCCTAAATGCAACTGACACACATAATAAAAATGTTTTAAAACCAGAAGCAGTATGGTTTGCTTATTTTACCATTCATAAATGCAGTTATAGCCATCTCTCTAGCCCCACATTAGTATTTTTTTAACTCAATCATTAGCAAGTATACTTAAGTTAGGAAGTAAAAACGTATTATTCTTATTCTGTTAAGGTTAAATAGATATTAATTATAAAAACTATATAAAACTATGGTGTGTGGAATATTAGCTGAAGATGTATTACATTTGTTTATGCTGCTGAATATCTGTTTAATGATGCAAAGATGTGTTGCATTCTTTTATGCTGCATTTGTTGTAACTGTCAAACTGTGTTACTTTGCCTGTCTAAAACACCTGATTGGGGGCTGGAGAGATGGCTCAGTGATTAAGAGCACTTGTTGCTCTTCCAGAGATCCTGAGTTCAATTCCCAGCAACCACATGGTGGCTCACAGCCATCCGTAATGAGATCTGGCACCCTCTTCTGGCGTGTGCCATCATACATGGAAGCAGAATGTTGTATACATAATAAACAAATCTTAAAAAAAACAAAACACCTGATTGGCCTAATGAGCTGAACAGCCAATAGCAAGGCAGGAGAAGGGGTAGGCATGGCTGACAAGCAGAGAATAAATAGAATGAGAACAGAAAAGAGGGAGGAGAGAGAGAAAGAGAAGGAAAGAACACCAGGTGCCAGCCAGAGAGAGAAAGAGAAGGAAAGAACACCAGGTGCCAGCCACACAGCCAGATACAGAGAATGAAGACAAGACATACAGAAGAGAGAAAGGTAAAAAAGCCCAGAGGCAAAAGGTAGATAGGATAATTTAAGTTAACAAAAGGTCGAGAGAAACAAGCCAAGCTAAAGTCTGGCATTCATAATTAAGAGTAAGTCTCCGGGTATTTATTTGGAAGCCTAGTGGCGGGCCCACAAAAAGTAAAAAGTAAAAAGTAAAAAAAACCAACTACACTCAGGAATTTAAAAAAATTCTAACACTACCAATTTATTAAAATCTAGTATTAAAGAGGAAGAGGTAAAACAAGGTCTCTGTGCTATTAAACAGAGTTAAGCAAAAGTGGAGAAAGATGATCTTAGATAATTTTCTTACTTCTGTGACAAAACACATGAAGATAGTAGATGAAAGAAGGGTTGTTCCAGACTCCGTCTGAGGGTAAGGCACAGCAAGGCAGGAAACACGGTGACACAGCACAAGCTGGTCACACATACTGAGTCCACAGCCAGGAGGGAAATAAAGAGAGCCGAATACTTGAGCTGTTTGGTCCTTTTTTATTCTACCTTGGTCCCAGCCCACAGGATGGTGTGGCCTACATTCTGGGTCTCTCTTTCCCTCCTCCTCAGTTACACCTCTGTGGAAACACTCTCAGAGGCCCAGAAGTGTGTCCTCAGCAATTCCAAATCCATACACAGAGTTAATCGGCACGATTATTTCTAGTAAAGTGTCCAAAATAATAATACTGAGTTATGAAAAACGGAACAAACAGAAACATAACACTCACACTCCCAAAGCATGATGAAAGATGGCGAGAGAGAAATGTGGTACAGTGACTGTGGGCCCTGCACCCAAGTCTGTGGGCCCTGCACCCAACAACAGCTGGATGGCATCCCATGTCTATTATGTTCTGTCCACCTTACTTTGAAGAATTAACTAAGGTAACACACAAGGTATTCAGAGTGGTGTTAACTGTCAGCTTTATAGAATCCAGATTCACATGGGAGATGGGCCCTGAGCAAGCTTGTGAGGAACTATCTTAATTACATTAATTGAGTGAGAAGGTCTATCCTAACTGTGGATGGGGCCATGCCCTGTGTGGGGATCTTAGACTATATAAAATGGAGAAAGCAAGTGGACGACTAGAAGTATTCACTGATCTCTGCTTCTTGAACTGTGAGAAAATAGAAAGTAGGAAGGGTAAAGTTGATTTGGACAAGACCATTAAATTTCATCTGCCACCCACACATTGGAAACAAATGCATGAAAGATGGACTTGAAGATGTGTAACATTTAAATGAATTTATTCACAACATAAAATATATCTTGGCAAAAGAATCACACAGACTGCATTCTCTAGAATAAGAAAAGTAAAAATAACTCAATTCTCTACTTCTAAACAGCTAATGAATCAAGGAAATCAGCATGAGAATCAGAAAACAAGGAAATAACTACATATAACATAATGGCCTAGGTTTCAGGAGAACAGGAGTGAGGAGGGGGAAGGAAGCAAGGGGATGGATCCTATGTGGGGTAACCAAAGCAGAATATTTAAAAGGAGTTTGTAACATAAAAATCTTGGCAGATAAGAAAACCAGAAAACTTAATGTCAGAAGAACTTAATGTCAAAAGTACAAAATAAATACACTTTTTTTAGTTTAAGAATTTAGAGATCTAAACAAAAGAGATTAGATGACTCATCATAAATGCAATTCCTGCCAAGGCCCCATAGTCTTCCTGCAGACAGAGGCAAGACCAGCACTTCGACTTTCTATAGAAGGGAAAGACTGTGAACCTACAATAATCTTGAAGAGACAAGACCACAGTGGGAGGACTCCCTCTCCTAGGTATCTGTGCTAATGCACAATACAGGAGCATGGGATACAGCATCTGCCAGAAAACTGTCAAAGTAGGAGAACAAGAGAGAACCTACAGAGATATGCTTAACTATCTTAAAGGAAGACAGAAAGGTGATTCAAGGAGGAAGGACAAACTTTTCAACAAATGCTGCAGAGAAATACAATCATTCAGGCCAAAGACAAAGAGTCTTAGCTTAACTATAACAGTAACTAAAAATTAGTCTAAAATGGGTTTAAATATAAAATACAAAACTATAACATGTGTAGAACAAATTATAAAATATAGCATCAGAAATAATAGACAATAGAACAGTTTATGGATTTGACACTAAAACAGCAGTCTACTATAAGAAAAACAGATAAATGAACTTTAGCAAAACTTAAAGCTCTATAATGAGCCTATTAAAGAATGAAAAAGAAAATTACAGACTGGGAGAAAACATGTACACAGCACATTGTTCCACCAAGAACACCATCCAGAATAGAATTAGCATTGGAGCCTCAATAGAAAGAGAGTATCCTAGTGAGGAAATGGGCAAATGACAACAAATATCTCACCAAGAAAGGATACTATTAGCTACCAGGGAAATGCACATTAAACGTACAATGACTTTGACTTTTCGTTAGATGCCTAATTACCAACACTGAAAAGGGAGCCCATGAAATGCTGACAAGAATGTTGTGAACACTTAGGTACCTCTTGAGCAAATTTAACACAGCACAGCCACTTTCAGAACAAGTTTAGCAGCTTCTTACATCATTAAACAAATGACTATCACATAATCTAGCAAACTCTATTTTGATTATCCTAGAAAAAGAAAAGTTATGTGCACAGTAAAATTTATACAAATGCTCACAATAGCCTTATCTATGAAATTGCCCTAGAACGTAGAAGTTCTTCATTAGTCAATAATTAATATTTAAAAAAACTATACTTATATTACAAAATACTAACAATAAAGGATTTTTAAAACAAGTTATACTGAATGAAAAACAGACAATCCTGAAAGGTTGCATACTTACAATTCCACTTTTATAACACTTTTGAAATGACAAAAATCATAGGAGTGATCCAGAGAACAAATAAATCAGTGCTTGCCAGGCTAAGAGTGATATGTATGCGGCTATAAATAAGAAGGAGTCGTTGTTGGCTGCTTTGTACTATGCCTGTGGATGTTAATTTATGTGATTAAACTCTACAAATCTAAATACAATAAAAATTGACTAAGGTTAATACAGAAATCAAAAGGTAGTTGTCTGCATGAATATTCTAGTATAATATAATAATATAGCTTTTTAAAATGTTATCTCTCATTGGGGAAACTAGAGAATACATACAGGATCCCTTTACATTATTTTTATAACATTAATAATCTAAATTTACTTTAATAAAATTAAAATATCTATGGAACACATTCTAAACCAGATTTTATAAAAATTATTATCAAATTCTAGTGGCAGGTGAGAAAGACAAAAATGCTACATCCACAATAAAAGATATCTCTCCAGGTAACAGCCAGGTAATGTACAACAGTAGAAAGTCTATAAATTCACAAAGCAAACAGGGATCCTTAATTACTAATATACCTAACGTTATTCAGAAAGATCTACTTAGTATCTAAGAAAGAAAAATTACAGGAAGAACTTTAAGAGACTCCAAGAATGGTAGAAAGATGGCAATTTTTATGTATATATGAAAAAGATTAAATGAATATATACCCCTATGGCTTAAAGAGAAACCATTCATACTCCTCAAAGTAAATACAAAAACACATTCTACAAGAAAGTAATAACTAATGAAGACAACTGGTGCCAGCAAACACCAAACTCTCTCTACACAGTTATAATAATATAAGAGTACATTTGCCTAGAAACCTACCAACTAAGAGTTAAGCAGAAAGCTGCATGTAAATTAACTGAGTCCCTGCAAATTCCTGTGCTGCAGCTCTAACCTCCAATGTGGCTTTCTCAGAAGACAGGGCCTGTGAGGAAGTGACAAATGTCAAATGAGATTAGACACACAGCGCCTAAATTGTTATGAAGCAAGTACCCCGTTGATGGAAGAGATACCAGCACTCCTCCCTAGGTCAGGACTTGAAGAGAGTCTCCCAACAAGGAAGTGCCCTCATTAGAAACATAAGCAGGCAACATCCTTGATCTGACTCTGTGACACCCACAACTGCAAAAAACATAAGCCACCCAAGCAATACTGTATTATGGCAGCCTGAACAGGAAGCCGAGCACATGAAAAGACAACAGTGAATGATTAAATAGACAGGAGTGATATTAATTAACCAGTCAACTAAAAGTGTGGATAGCCAGGTTATAATTAAGAGTCTAATAAAAGTAGTGGAGAAAGCTAGCATGCAGCACCAATAATTTCAATTAAAAATTTGGACTCTAATTCAGAAATCAAGACGGCTACAAAACTTTAATAGCCTTAACAGAAGTATAGCTCAGTAGTAAAGTTTTTGCCTAATAAATATAAGGTCTTAAGTTCAATATCCAGTACCACAAACAGTGAAACAAGAAAACAGCCTACAATTCAAAAAATAAACAGAGCACATTAGAATGGGAGACCTAGTATGAAGCACTAGCATTGGGCACTAAAGAGAAAAATGAAGCAAGTGTGACCCACCATACCAGTATAAATCAGTTCAGTGTAGTAGAATCCAAAGAAATTGAGTAACTAATGAACAGACTGATGATCATCATTTAAAACAGACAATTGAATTTTAAGATATGTGAAGCACGGGCTAAAGAAAGGTCAAACTACAAAAGGTGAAGCTGTCTGAAAAAGGAAATAAAGGCAGCCAAAAGGGTAACTAGCTAGCTCCCAATCCTAACTTTCAGGAACCAGCTATCACAAGGCTCCAAAACATAGCAAACAGTAAGGGTAAAAGGCAGGGATTTTCCTCTTCAAGAGGCATCAGCCACATTAAAGAAGTAACTGCTGTAAAACTACTTTTGAAAGAAACTCACAAAACTTACGAGTGCTCACAAGGATACTGAAAGCGTAATTTACTTCTGCCATTGGTGAATTGACCCTGAAATGCACAGGTAAGGAAGGACAAATGCTGGAATTTGTCCCAATTCCATTTATTCATAGCAAAGCTGATTTTCTCAAAGTACTCTATTGTGGTAACAAAATGGACCTGGGGACACGTGGGCATCTACTTACAGTCTTCCTTTCTACAGTGTTTTTTTAATTAAACTTTTTAAATACTTATTTTATGTGCATGAATGTCTGTGGATGTGCTGTGCTCATGCCTGGGGCATAAAGGTCAGGAAAAGAGCACTATTTCTTCTGGAACTGGAATTACAGATTGCTGAGATCTGCCATGTGGGTTCTAGTCATCAAATCGTGGTCCTCTGAAAGAGCAGCCAGAGCTCTTAACCCTGGGGCTGTTAGTTCCATACTTGTAAGAGTAGGCATATTCTGAAGTTTAATATACATTGCTTCAGCTGATCTATAGGTACTCAAGCAATAACATGAAAATACCTGATAGTCTATCCTTGAGAAAGACACAGCTAAATAGATGAGACAAAATGGTAAGGCCAGATCATTTTCTTTTGACATAAGAAAATAAGATTCTCTGTAGAAAAATTATTGAAAAATAGAACTACATAAAACTGGGCAATAAAAAATTAGGAGGCTTCTCTGTGGCAAAGTAAAAAAGATACAGAGGAGGACAACAAAAATCAAGTAAGAAAATCCGGTTGAACAGTAGAGATCACATATCATGGTTCATCCCTACGTCAATGACTACTGTTAACAAATATTTTAATTCCACTTACCAAATCCAAAATGTCTGAGATTTTATATACTAACCAAAACTAACACCATAACTGTATTCTACTTTAAGAATGCTCAAGCTATGGAAAACTCAACATACAAACTAAAATATAAATCATCTTCACACAAATGTTACCCATTCTTCTCAGTCAACCTGTCATTGGCTACTCTGAGTATTACCCCAAGTTCCTGACAGAAAAACTTCCTACACCATTTCCTCCAGCACTACCTAGCATGTTGTTTAATATTTGCTTTCATTAGAATGTATACACTGTGAGAACTGAGATTTCTTAATTCATTTTCATAATCCCAATTTGCTGTGGGACAATGATCTTGTACCCTGTAAAGATTTACGAGTTATATTGCTTTAATAAAACACTGATTGCCCAGTAGCCAGGCAGGAAGTAGAGGCAGGGCAACCAGACAGGAAGTAGAGGCCAGCAACAAGAACAGAATTCTGGGAAGAGAAGACTCAGTCTTCAGTCGCCACCCAGATGCAAAGGAAGCAAGATGAGAATGCCTCACTGATAAAAGGTACCAAGTCAAGTGGCTAACACAGATAAGAATTATGGGTTAATTAAGTTATAAGAGTTAATAAGAAGCCTGAGCTAATAGGCCAAACCAGTTTATAATTAATGTTGACCTGTGTTTTGGGGACTGAATGGCTGCTGGACAGAAACCTCTGTCAACACCAGTTCTTTTAACTGAATTTGGCACAAGCATCGGCTGACAAATTATGTGCTATATGGTTGGAAGGACAACTCACCTTTAAAAATTTAGAATTAAAGCAAGTAACGTGGATTTGAAAGGTTATATTTGGGAATAAGCATGTATATGTCAATATATATATTTATGCGATAGCAACTGATGAAAGAGGCTATAAATTAGGGGCAGCGTGGAGTACAAAGGAGGGTTTGGAAGGAAGAAATAGAACCCAAATATAATCTCAATATATTCTAAGCTTTAAAATGTAGTTATTAAATGGGCATGCTGTATGATGTTGCTTTTATAGTTGATATAAAAATTTACCAACTTACTGCCTAGCACAGAATGGATGAGAAAATAATTTACAAGATAGGAAAAAACAATGCTGATAAAAATAAAAATGCTAAAGACATAGGAATTTAGTGAGCTTAGGAGAAAATTACAGGCAAAGTAACTGAATAGGCATAAAATTTAAGTATAAAACTACAGGGCCCCAAGTGGAACAGAATAGCCCTGACTATCAACCATATCAGAAGAACCTGTTGGAAAGAGGACCAAGGTCAAGACAACAAAGAGCCCTCAGGAAGAATGAGAAGGCCCATAGGTGGAAGAGCTTCTTTGAGGAGCAATTGTGAAGGTCAGAGCTGAAAGTGGAAGTCAGAGGCTGTGATTTGCTGAGGGCGGCACACAGAAATAGCACAACACCTCTACTCCCACTCCTCCCCTCTTCCCAACTGTGATATTCCAGTTCACACAACAGTGTCTTTCAGGAGACAGGACTGCCAAGGAGGCCAAACCCTAAGTAAAAGATAGTGAAGTCCTTTAGATTTTAGTGGAGCACACTCCTACAGTACTGCCATTTGACAGTGAAGCAATTCAGAGGTATCATGGGAAAATTTTTGTTTTGTGCTTTTACTAAGTTCAACCCAGAGTTTTAAGACTCCCTAACATAGAAAGGCGGTCAGGGTCAAAGCGACTAGTGTTGTATAATTATTTTATCTTCTTCCCAGGAAATATTCTAATTTTGTCTTGGTCCTCAGTAGAAGGCAAAAAAAAAAAAAACAGAAAAAACACACTTTTATAAATACCATTGTTGTTGAAGAAATGAAAAACTATTTTAGTGAAATTTTAGCTTTTATAAATTGTTTATCCATTACTCATTAATTCTAAAAATAATTCCTTGATCTCCTCAGCAACTTCCCATACTAAAAACAAGCATCTTTCCTCTTTTCATTTCAAAATTACATTTGCAATCACTGTTTACATTGGCAGCTATTTTATAACCTTGTTCTTGTTTTCAAAGCACCCTAAACAATTCCCTTGTTTTAGGAAGGCCTCCCTGTATCCTCCACTTGCATGGGAAGCATAAAAAGTAATCACAAATCAAAGGCTGGGAAGTCAGTCTTCTGTTAAAGCAAGGCTCTGTCCATCACTTGGGAGGAGGGGGCTGGTTTTCTTAATTCATGTAAATGTTTCTAAATTCTTGTAAACATTCTTAAATACACCTTGTATGTGTCTTGGTCAGCTGTGGCCATGTGCAACTTTTCCTGTTATTTATTTTCTTAAAGGGTACAAGTTCATTCAGGAGTCTAAGAAACAAGAACTTCACTTCTTTAATTCATCAAACGGACTGAATGCTAAGATTCAGCCCACAAAAGAGTATAGGAGAGTTTCTAGCAACTTCTCACATGGAAAACTATCAAAATACAATGTTTATTTACTAGGAAAACCTTTAAAACAATTATCAATTTGGAAAGAATTTTATGGATTTCCAGATTTGCATTCAGGGAGTTTTTGAGAAAATAGGAGTGCTAGAATTAAAACCAATCAACAAAATAAGTCATAGAATCGACACTCTCATCTTAGAAAGCCTATCATCTCTTGGTTTCAATATTCCTGTCTCCTTTGCCTTGAGACTGTCTACTTTGGTATTTTCAAGACATACCCATGAGTTATTGCTATCTTTGTCCCTAAGTTCTCACAACCTAGAACGCTTCATTATAGCTAATCTCCGAAACAAGTAGTGCAACCTTCCAACTGTATGCAATGTCTCCTCAAGGCCAATATTTGATCTGCTTATTGTCCCTGCATCACAGTCAACAGTTAAGTAAAACAACAGGTGCTTTGATTCCTGAGGTCAGTACTTCTGGCAGAAAAACCCATCTAGTCACTAACCATCATGGATGATCCTCTATCCCAGGAGGAAGTTCCGTGCTTGCATGTGTGCGCTCTCCCTCTTTCCCTTTCTCCTCATTCCCTGATTTCCTATTGTTGAAAATAAGATTGTCTTCTGAATCCCAGGTTCATTTTTTGCAGTTGTATGGAAGAGCTACATACTGAACACTTACTGTCTCCATAAACCTGAGCTACCTACCTCAGACCAGCCTCACTTCAAATTATACTGTTTGGGTTCCTCAGTTAACGTTAAGTAATCCGTATCTTATATATAGGTCATCTTTTCCTATTGATATGCTCTTACTTAAAAATATTTCTCCTCCAAATTTTATTCCATATTTGCCTTCTATTTTTTTAAAAAAAATATTTATTACCAAACATTCCTGAAGAAACATTTTATATCCTTACTCTATACATAGTTTCTAAAATCTACAACTTATTTTTAAAAATACTCAGCTATCAAATTAGAAACATTATACTCTAGGACAAACTACTTGCAACATCATTATGGTCACTATTTAGCATCTCCACGTTTAAAATATGCAGACACCATTATATGTGTGCAAAGAACCACCTTT
The DNA here is from genome assembly GCA_001685095.1 of Ellobius talpinus. Taxonomy (NCBI): domain Eukaryota; kingdom Metazoa; phylum Chordata; class Mammalia; order Rodentia; family Cricetidae; genus Ellobius; species Ellobius talpinus. The sequence continues at coordinate 43,193 of LOJH01000986.1, read as the reverse complement.
AAACTTTATAAGGTGACACATTAAGTTTATTCCATTTTCCTCTGATTTAACTGGAGTTTTCCTCAAAACTAAACATATTCTAGTTAACTGTAATCTGTTGTGTCATGTGTACCATTAAGAAGTAATCATAAAACCACAAAACAGTGGTCTTGGGAGGATTTCAAGATGATATAGGATAATTCTAACTATGGGAGAAATCTGGGCAAAGATTAGCAACTTTCTAAGTTACTGAAAAGATCCATCAGTTAAAAACATTATGAAATCCAAAACCCAACCTAAAAAAAGAACATTCAAAATGTTCATGTACATCTCAAACAACTGACAGAAATAACAAAGGCTAAATATGCTTATGAACTCATCTAACAAATAAATTTAAATGATTTTTAGTTAAAGGATCTTAAGAAATTTTTAACACTATTTCTATTTTGCTTCTATGTATTTGCTCTTTCCTTGACACAGAAATGACACTAATATTACTCAACTTATACACTGTAGTTTTTGGTTCTCAGATAAAATGAGAAATAAGCTGTCCACAGTAATTAAAAAAGGACAACTAACACCAAGAACTAGATTATCATTTTAAAATATTTTAATATAAGAAAACATCCACAAAGGTGAAAAATAATTTTGTTGAGATTCAGACTGGCCAGTAGGTAATCTTATGTCTTTTTATAAAAAAAAATATGGGGAATAGATAAAACCTGAGATCCCAAGAGTCTAAGGCAGAAGTAAGCAAAGTTTCTCTTTAAGAGGCCACACACTTAAGGCCTCTGTTGCCGCTACTGAACTGCCTTTATAGCGTGGTAACAGTTACAATAATCAATGACTTCAGCCAAAGTCAAGACAACCTGTACGGGGCTGGAGAGATGGCACAGTACTTAAGAGCACTGACTGCTCTTTCAGAGGACAAAGAATTCCATTCCCAGCACTAACATGCAGCTCAAAACCACTTGTAACTCTAGTTCCAGGTGACCCAACACCCTCTTCTGGTTTTTGAAGGCACCAGATATGCATGTAATGAACAAAAAATATGCAAGCAAACCATCCATATATATAAAATGCAAATAATTTTTAAGTGAAGAATTTATTTATGGATGCTAAAATTTGATTCCACCTAATTTTTAAAGTCACAAAATTATGATTCTTTGACTTTACTAAGCCTTGCTTTTTTAGATGAAGTCTAACTGTGTAGGTCAGCATAGCATAGAAATATGTATTCCAGGCTGACCTTAAACATCATAATCCTCCTGCCTCAGCATTCTAACAACTGAGGCTACAGGTATGAGCCACCATCAGCTCATCAACTTTCATCAAATCATTGAAAATGTTTAAAACAACACCCTACCCCACCCCGACAAGGAAACATCATCAGCTCATGGCCTGAATAAAAAATAAATAAATAAATAAATAAAAATAAAAAGAACAGGTGGCATGCCTGAATCTGTCCTTCAGACTAGGAATTGCTGATTCCTGGCCCAAAGTGGAGAAGGATGAAGAGCTGTTCATGAACATTCTGGAGCTAATCTATACAGTAAAGCAGCAGCCCCACACAATATGCATACATTACTGTCAGATCCAGCCAGACACAGGCGCATATTGTTGTCTTTAACATAAACATAAAAACAACTCCCAAGAAATAAACATTGAATCACAGGCAAAATTAAGTGACATAAATGATATACCAGAATTTTAAACAGATAATACATTTCTTCAGAAAGTATCCTAAAATTACATTGATAGCTGTTATTAATCATTACCATTTTGTCCCTGAGTCTCTCTCCACGGATAAAGAAGTCTGCACAGCCATTCTCTTCCTGATGAGGGACTCTGAAGACAGTGACGCTGCTCAGTCCGCTCCCTCCGAGTGGTAGCCATCCACCACTTGAGTCATCTCTGGTCATCACCACAGCTCGCACTCGTGCATAACTATTACTAAAACAGACACAAAGATAAGGAATTAGCTTTTCCATAAACAACAAGAAAGCCAGTATGTTTTGTTTGAGAAGCCAAAGACCACAGTAATTGCTATGTAGCAAGTAGTATGTTTATTACTTACTTCCATAATAAGCCATAGGGGAAAAAAACTAACTGAAAGGGGGAAACCCAAACTGAAGGTTGTTCTTTATTTTAAAGGTTCAACTCATAATAAGACTACATGACTATTTTAATTCATCATTTTGGTAAATAGAGCATATCTGGATCACACTGTATATGTGATCATATATCCAAGAGAATTTGTCACCTTGCCTATATTTATTCATTTGCTGCAACATTACAAGGACAAAATATTGCTGTATTTATTTTAGTCCATTTAATTGTTTCTAAATCCCCAACTTTTCTGGAATACATTATAAACAAAATGTTGAAATAAGCATGCTTAGACTTAGAAGCCCATTTTTAAAATCTTCTACCAATGAATGGGGAGCCTACATCATTTTTATAAATCACAGAGGGATAAATATTTTGTTTAGTAATTAATCAAATGTATCTGTGGAAACCTTTCATACCTTCATTTTGCTCCATTCTACTCTTAAGAGACTTGTTCCATTTCATAATGCTCTCCCCAAATTAATGACTTTTGACATAAAACCTAGGATAGTCATTTAATGCATTAAGTGTCCTATACAACTGACATGTAAGCCCTCAGTTTTAAAACTTACTGATTATTAATAAACAATCTCTAAGTCTTCATAATGAACCATGCAAGCTTAGAAAAGTATAGGGGATACAACTTAGATCTGTGGCTAATTATAATTATCAGCTGAAGTTCTACGCAACAGTTCTGTACCTTTTAATGTATCTCTGCATGCTCTAAGCTGCTAGTCCTTCATATGGTACTGCACTTGTCCAAAAGTTCTTCCCTAGCTTCTCTTGTTTTCATTATTTTTCTAATTTTTAAAAATTATAAAATCTAATGACATAAATTCCCCTCTTCCCTTTACTCCCTTCAAGCCCTCCCATACGAATATTTTTTATTGAGGTAACTTCATACAGAGTAGCATGCATCCACTTTAAATACATAGGCGCCACCGAAGTCTATAGATGTGTACATGTGCAGCTCGGTACATGTGTTTGTGTCCCTCCAGAATGCTTTGCTATCTAAACCCAAAGATGAGGGCATGAGGCAGTGGAGTATTTGGGTCATGAAAGCAAAACCCTCATGATTTGATCAGCTTTAGAAAACGAACTCTTAAAGCTACCTCATTCTTTCTCCTCCCATGTGATGACACAGCTAGAAGGGGGCCACCTATGGTCTTGAAAAAGAACCCCAAACAGACAACTTAATCTTCAATTTCTCATCCTCCAAAAGTGTGAAAAAGAAATGCTTGTTGATGACAATTCATTTCATTTACACTTTAACTTATAGAAGCCCAAAGGGACAAGATATGTAGAACCATCATGGAAATTAAGATACTGCCACACTAAAGATCCCCCCATGCCTTGTTTTTATGTATAATTTGCAGACAGTTTGGTCCATGCTAAGCCTTCATATACTTTGAAGCAAGTAGTATTATCATTATACTTTTTTAACTCACTACATTAAGTGTATCAGAAGTTTATTTTGTAAATTTTACTAAAGAGACTCCTAGGTGAACCATTTCTCTTTCTTACACTGACAGGAATTTGGATCATTTCAGTTTTAAGTTATGATCAAGCTCATATATAGATCTTTTTCTTTAATCCTGTTTTTGAGACAGGGTCCCATGTAACCCAGGCTGGCCTAGAACTCACTATGTAGCTGGCAGGGACTATACAAGCCTGTTATTAGCAATGCTTTTATGTCTCTTCATTACTGAGAAATGCAATTATTAGGTCACAAGACAGCTGCATGGTTAGTTATATAAAAAGTTTACAAATTGTTTTCCAAAGTAGTTGTAATTATATATTCCATCAAAAAAGTGACAGCTTGTGTACTATATCCCTAATATCTGATGTTTTCAATATTTTAAATCCTATTGTACTGTGTACATTACAGTGCTATTTGTCATTTTTTCTTGTTTTATTTTTCTTAAGATTAATGAAAGCTAACAGCATTTCATTTGGTCATGTGGTTATCTTTTTAAATCTTTTCATCTCTCTCTTTTCAAAGACAGGGTCTCATTGTGTAGCCCGGAATAGCCTGGAATGAGCTATGTAGAGCAAG